>PVIR01022297.1:0-28390 GCA_004026965.1 Petromus typicus
TGGGTCCCTCAGAGGGACCAATTTGACAGGTGACAGAAATAATGTCCACTAGCCCAGGGCATGGAGATGTTCTGGACCCAGACTGGTGAGTACCACGGTGAGTGGCAGTTCTGGTCTGAGCCAGGCATCTGGTGGCCTCACTTGGTTATTTAATAACTTCTGTTTCTAATGTTTAGCCTCAGTGAGTGGTGCAGAGAAGGGATCAGAGAGGCTGCTGGTTTGAGGATGGTCACACAGCTCTTCATGGTCACTGGGGTGGAGCTCTGCTTCCATTTACCTCTGTGATCATCCTCTTTACTGCTCACCTGGACATCCAAGAGAAAGTGGCCAGGTACTGAGAGGCAGCTGGAGCCTGAAGTAGTGGCGCACACCTGTAATTCCAGCACTCTGGGAGGCTGAGGCAGGAAGATCCCAAATGCAAGCCCAGCCTGGATAATTTAGTGTGGCCTGGTCTCAAACAGAACAAAATAAAACAAAACAAAGCAAAACAAAGAAGGCTAAGGATGTGGTACAGTGTAAATGCCCCGACCTAGACAACTTAACAGTTTAGTGACGCCAAAAATTAGTACCTCAAAAAATTAAAAACTGGGGTTGCGGACCATTGAGAAGGTCCAGCATTCAGTAACCAGTCTGGGGGGAGGAGTAGAAGCTTCAGCCCCCATGAAACCTAGATTCACTTCCGGGAGGGGCGGCCGGACAGCAGGGGGCGTCCTGGAAGCAGTTAGCAGCAGACTTGGCTCCCGGTGCTCGGTGCCAGCCTGGCTCTACCCCTCTCCCTCTGGCAGCGTTGAGCACGATGTTTGATTTCAGGGCGCTGCCTTTTCTAGTACACGAAACTTGTAACAGCCTGGGTCCTGAGGTCACGCATGCCGCGGGTCAGACAAGCCCACGTGCATGAAGGACCTGGCATACAGCCCCTGCCCGCCCCTTTCCGCCATTTCCTGCTATCGTATCCGTATGCGCATGGCCGTACCCTCCTAATCTGTGGTCTCAGTTACCAGGGGTCAGTCCCGATCCAAAGATAGCAAATGGAAAATAGGCTCAGGGACTGACTTCCTAAGTTCTAAATAATTTTTATTATATTTGTTATGACTGTTAATTTCTCACTGTGCCTGATTTATAAAGGAAACTATCAGAAGTGTGTAGGAGTAGGAGGAAAAGCTATAGGCTGGACAGAGAGGTGTATGTTTTCGGGGTTTTTGTTCTTTGCTGCCCTGGGCCTTTGCACTGAGCTACATCCCTGAGTTTTAAATTTAAGGCAGGGTCACACTATATTGTTAAGTTCCCCAAAGTGGCCTCAAACTTTCTATCCTTCTGCCGGGATTACAGACCTGTGCCACCAGGCTAGCTTGCTGTTGTATTTTAGGCTGGCTTTCTCGGTTGGCACCAACCGTTTCTGAGGCCAGACCTGTCCGGGAGGCATGTGGCATTTGGTGTTGAGTTCAGGGCTGAGCAGAGAGACCGGGGCCTGCAGGACACGTGGAGGGAGCACGTGGAGGGGGGCCTAGTGCATGTCGGATATCTGCTTTGCGCCGTCCTACTTTCTTGGAAACTAAGCTTTTAAGAACTGAACAAGTTTCTGGTTGAGAAAGTGGGTCTGGGATTTTGAAAGGCAGGTGCCCTGAGGATCATTTTGAGCGGCCAATTCCAGGCCAGCCCTGGGGGTGGACAGCTGGCGTCAGCTTGTAGGCTCCTGGAGGGCCAGCTTGGCGGGGCCCAGACCCTCCCCGACAGCAGCAGTTGGGGCCTGGAACCCCCGATGTCCTTCCCTGCGCTCCAGCAGGCCCCAGCGCGGCGTTCCCCGAACGGCCGCTTGGTGGCGCTGTGGCTCCACCACACGGCAGGCGGGCGGGCCGCGCGGTGGCTTCCAGCCGCCGGCCTGGCTGCCGTGGTCACCCCCGGCGCCTGGTTATACCCGCCCGCCAGGCGCGCGGCTGGTGGGGCGCAGCGCCCCCCCCCCCCCAAGGCTGTGCCGCTTGGAGCGCGGAGCAGCTGCTCGAAGCCAGCCCTTCCCCACTGCTGCCCCCCAGAGAAGGAAGTTTGGTGGTGTTTTGCCTCCCTGGCCTGGCAGGACAGGGACTCTTTGCCACCTAAGGACTTTATTCTTAAAACACATTTCTTTCCGTCGTGTTTCTGTTTTGATTTGTGTGTTGGCCTGCACTACAGTCTTCTCAACACTGTAGCTTCCGAGCAAGGGCGTGAGGCGGGGCAGTTTTCATTCAATCTGCCCTCCTAATTCTGGTGAACCCCGGGCAGGGGAAATGGCATCCAGATCTGAGCTCTTTCCAAGTTTCTCCTGGTTCTCACTTTGCCCCAAGATCCCTCTTAAACCTCATGTTGGGGAGAAAAAGGGTGTTTGAACACACAGCCCAGGGGAGCTTGCTAATAGGGAAAAGGCAGCTCCTGAGAGAGGCACTCTGTCCAGTGGCCACGTCTGCGCAGGCCCGTATGTGGAACTTTGCAGGCCCATGAAGGGCACAGTGAAAAGCACCCACGATTTTGCACCTAGAAATGGCTTTTGTCTTTGGCTGTCTCTGTGGGGGTTTTATGAACATTGCACAGTAAGTTTCTGTTCCTCCCCCAAGTGGGGGTCACTCTTCAGTTCCGTGGTGGCCTCTTTTCCGTGTGAGATGCAGTGAAGACTTTGCTGGGTGAGATGGTTTCTCAGAATCCCACCCGAGTAGGGCTGCTTGTGAAGTTTTGCTACCCCGCAGCCTTCTCTGGTGCGCGGGCTTTCGGAAGCCGTGCCTGGGACCCGTGAAGGAAGCCGGTGGGACTGTAGCAGGCAGAGAGTCAGAACAGAGGGCTCCTTAAGGAAGGCCGCGGTCTCCCATTTTCCTTTGGCCAAATGAGCCGCTCCATTAAAATCGGCCGTGCTCAGGGAGCCCGGAGCAGGAGCGCTAGGAGCTTTCTCCCTAGGACCCAGCATCTGCATTGGGTCAGAGCCTCCCCAGGCTGCCTGGGGTCTGGTGACCGAGAGGCAGGGCTTCGGGTCACTGAGCCCTGGAGGACATTGGGACAAAGGCCGAGTGGATAGCACGGAAGGGCAGCTGCTTTCCCAGGTTGAGCACTGTGGCTGTGCCAGCTGTTGCCTTCTCCAGCTAGCAGAAAGTGGGTAGTGCTGGCAGGGGCTTCCTCTTCCCAGCTGCCGCTGGGGCAGTGGGTCACCTATAGCCAGGAAGAAGAAAACTTTGGCTTTTATTCCTTTAGTTTTTCTGCCATTACCAACTGTTGACAGTACTGCCTGGCTGCCTCCTGGAGACGCAAGGACTTCAGTGCCCTCTCAAAACTGGAAAGAAACAGCAGTGAAGGGGACAAAAGAAACTACTGCAACAGTCGCTGCAGCCTCGCAGGCCCTGTGATGGTCCAGGGGCCCAGCAGTGAGTTGGGGACGGCTTTGCGAGTCAGCACGCATGCGTGCGCACAGAGCATTGCGGTTTGGGGGCACTCACAGAGTACCTTGAGGTTCAGTTTCCCTATCAGTAAAATGGACACTCCCCATCTGTAAGGTGGGTATGGTGATTAATGGAGATCACTAGTGATTTATTTTCTTAGATTTACGCCTTTAATCCATTTTGAGTTGACTTTAGTATGTTGGATGGTAATTTTGTAAAAAGCTGAATAGTTATGCAAAAGGTCTCCCTCTTGCCTTGTGTGCTGATAAAGACCATTCCCTTTTAGACTGTGGATGCATCTTGCAGCTACTTGCACACCTGTGTGCATGCGCATGGGCAGAGTCCTCACGTCTGGAGGTAAAAGAGCGCAGGAGTGACAAGATGTGACTCAGGACATCAGACAGGGGCCTCACAGAGGACAGTGCACCCCCCGAGAGGAGGACAAGGTGGCAGCCGGGGTGCAGGTGGGGTCTGAGGTGCCTTCCGGGGCCTCCCATTCCAGGGCCTTCTGCTGTGGCAACTCAAACTCCTGCAAATAGTCGTCCTTTCTCTGGACTCTGAGGGGAGAGGTCTAGCAAGGCAGTGCAGCTGAAGTGTGTCATCAGTCAGGGGACGATGGGACAGGGACCTCCGCCGTCCGCGTGGGCGCCAGTGCTGGGCAGACCTGGCAACACCGTTCACTTATGTGGGCCTGTGGGGGCTTTGACACGCAGCTGTGCCCGCAGCCATCGGATCCGCTCTGTTGGGGATCTTTTCCTTTAAGGTCTGGCTGACTTTGTTGTAAGGAACTTCTTCCTGGACCCACTCTGGAGGGCACAGTGTTATTCCGGAAAGAGTAAGCACGCGCGCATGCGCACATATTTCAGAGCGGGTTTCCGTGATGGGGGCGGGTCTCAGCTACGGGCACCGGAAGTGACGTCAAGCTGCGGACCGAACCGACGAGTCCCGCCATGATTTTCAACCTTCCACAAGCTGTGTGCTCACCGGCTGCACCGCAGCGGACTCTGTACCTAGTAAGTGTTCTAATTTTCACGGCGCTGGTGGCCATCCTGTGCCTTCCTGGCCCGACGGGAGACACAACCTCGTCCTCCTAGCTGGAGGTGGAGCTCTGTGGGGAGAGCCTGGTGCAGGGGCGCTCGGCTGCACCTGCGTTTGCTGTCTGGGGGTTGTGAACTGTGTTTCGCCGGCCGGGGTCTCACAGGCAGGAGGCTTCTGTCGCTTGTCCCAGAAATCACTGGCCTCATCTGGCTGCGGCATCTCAGGGGCGCCCTGGTGCAGATGGGGCGGGGTATTCCTGAGAGTGGTGGCTGGGGGTCCTCTATGGAGAGCCCCTCTCTATGGAGAACCGTGAGAGCTCCTTTAAATACACTTGTCCCCTCTTATCCACAGTGTAACTCCCCAAACACGGATGGTACAAAGTCTTTATATGTCTTATGCTTTCTTTCTATGTATATATACCTACGATGAGAATTTAACTTATGAACTAGTTACCCTGTGACATCAATGGCGGTGATATAAAATAGCACAATTATATAGTGGATGTGTGCTCTTGTCTCATGGGGCTGCCATAGATGAGCACTGTCGGAATCCCGAGACTACCTGGGACCGTACAGGGCCTTTAATTTTCGAGACAAGGTTTTTCTCCCGCAGTTCAGGTTGGCCTTGGACTTGCTGTGTATCCTGGCTGGCCTCAATCTTGTAGTGGTCCTTCTGCCTTAGCTTCCCCAGGTGCTGGGGCTATAGGTGTGCACTCGCACACCTGGCTGCCATCCTGGGGTTTTGAGAATTCTCTGGACAAAGAGAAGAGAATATGTGACTCCTTCCTGTAAGAGACTGACCTGCATCATCTCCAGCTGGTCAGGAATCATATGGTCAGCTGTGGGGGTCAGTGAGACTTTTCTGAGGAGACTCAGTAGCTTCCCAGGGCAGGAAGATGGCTGAGACACAGGCGGTTCACTTCATGGTGACAGCCGTGTGCATACCTGTGTGCTCATCCTGGACTCAGGAAACCAGGAGAGCTCCCTGTCATCGTCGTGAACACAGTGTCCCTTCTTCCAGCCAGGTGACTTGGCTTGCAGTTGTTACCATGCAGACAGGGACTGGTCTTGCCAATTGAGAGGCCCCTGAAGAACCTTGACTGACGGACAGACGTGCTGGGGATTAGGGCCTACATCCTGGCCCTGAGTGACTCCTGCTAGCCTGCTCCTCACACTGTTCTGAGTCTTCTAGGACTTTCTGGAGGAGGAGTGTGAAGTGTAGTTATTTTCTTGGGCAGAAAGAACAGTGAAGGAATTGGCCTAAGTAAAGTGTAGGCTGAACATCTGTCCCTCCAGACTGCCTGCGGTTGAGGCATAAACATCTGCACCTGGAACCAGTTTTGATGTGGCTTTTCTTTTTTTTAAAAGAAAACCTCTTTTCTACCCATCTTTGTGGGAGAGATTTATTCATTAGTTAATTTATTCAACAGATACTTGTTGAGCACATGCTCCTGGCCAGGCACTGTGCGACTTGTTGGGAATACAGAGACACATGCCCACCATTGCCCTTGGTGACAGCTCCCAGCCACTGACAGACCGATGGCCTGGTCAGCGAGGGTTTATGGTAGTATATGACATTACAGTAACATGTAGGAAGGGGCTGATGAGAAGTACAGATTTCTAGGGACCCTGAGGATGTGTGAACCAGTCTGTGGCTGGTGGGAAGGCTTTCTGAGGGACACGCAATGGCCATGGAAGAGCTGCGGTTCAGAGAGTTCCTGGAGACAGGAAGAGCATCCCAGGGAGACAGACCAGTGTGCCCAGGGCTAGAGAGGTGTCAGAGAGTGTGTGCGCGTCAGGCACGTTGTCCCTGGAGGGTAAGTGTTCACTGGAGAAGTGAAATATTAGGGCAGAGGCAAGTTCCGAAGAGCCTTGAATACAATGTTGAAAAGTTTTAGTCTTCTAGTAAGAGGAGGATTGAGAAAAGAAATGTATTCCAGGGGCCTTAAATGGTGAGTGTTACCATGAGAGTAGGTTAAGCTGTGCTGTAATAACAAATATCCCATGTGCCACTTACTTAAAGCAGCAGTTTCTTCTTCCCTCACATTATGTGCAGAATATAGGCACAGATGGGAGGCTGTGATGTGGGAACTTACCTGACAGCAGTTCTTTCTTATCATGACCTAATTTGGATCTGTGACCTTGCATTCTGCTGAGAATGACTCACAGCCTGGTGTCCAGAACTTGTTGCATGATCCTGGCACTCAAGGACATGGGGACCTGCAGGAACTCAGATGGACTGTTTGCCAGTCAGTGCTATGGTACATGTGTGTGGGGGAACAGAGGTGAAAAGGGCAGGAGAGAGAGAGTTGTGTCCACATGGCTGTTTCCTCTTCTCTTAGAGGGGAGTTGGGGAGGAGTTGGGGAGCCCTGTCTTGATGCTAGCCCAGGTGTGACCCTAAGTGTGCAATGTCTGCTGTTCACACATGGTGGGGATGTGCTCTGCTCTAGCACATGACTGAAGTTGTGTCCCAGCAAGGCATTCCACATGGGCTTTTACAGTTCTTTAACATCGAGGTCTTTTTAATCACCTCTGTCAGGCAGTTGAGCTGCCTACTTGGTGCGCCTTAGGTGGTCTCAGGATTGTCCTAAGTTCTGTAGAAAGCTTCTGTGCAGAACCAAGGAGCAAACTGTGAAGTGGGTTTTTATGGAGTACTTGGCTTCTTTTACAAAGAGAGTTTATGCGGAGTTATTCAGACCAAAATGGCATTTAGTGAGGGATGCATTGACAGCCCCCAGCCAGGCTGCTATCTTTCTGTGCAGGTGACTCACCAGCCACCTCTCAGACAGGGGGCCATGCTAGCCATGTCACCTTGGTGGGGGGATTCTGAGGTTCCCGATCACTAAAGGCAGGGATGTTGGTGGGATTGGAGAAACCTCTCGGAAGATAAGCAGAATGCCCGGGACGTAGGTAAGAAGACCATAGGGTTATGGTCTGAGCTCAGGGCTTGTCTTTGTCCGAGCCCCTCATCAAAGCAAAAGCATACTTGTTTTCAGACCAGTTGGTAGGAAAACCTCCCCAAAGGCTCACAACTAAATGTGACAGCCACATGACAGGCTACATATCAGCACACACATTGGGGAAAGTCCCGTGGCTGCCATTTTATGCTTAGCAGCTATCTCTGCCTGGATGTGCCATGTTTCTCAAGGTCAGCAGTTCTGAAACTAAGTTGCCTCCCCTTTCTCTCTGGCCTGTGCACCTGTTACCATTTTCTATACTGTGGTTCTTGCTGTTTCTTACCTTCACCATGTAAGTACCTGTCTTGTCATCTGCAACTACCTAAGTATGGCTAGATCATTTATTTCTGAGGCTATTTCAACTGGTCTTTCTTAATTCTTCTGTTTCCCATTATTTCACCTTCTATACTGACATTGAAGTTATTTCAGTGGATCAGAATCTCACTTTCTTCATCAGAAAATGGACCTTGTTGTACATCTTTCACAGGTTTTGTGGGAAGAGAACACAAGATAGTGCACGTAAAATGCATAGCTTAATGCTAGGAGGTAGTCTTCCCCAAAAGGCACTAGCTATTCATGTCTCTGCTTATCAGTAATGTCACTTTCCTCTTTCCTCCTGCCAGAATTTTCCTTTTGTCACTTAATATCCTGCATGTACTTTGTTATGACAAAATGAGGACCTTTACAGTGATAATCGCCAAAGGAAAACTTGGCAAAAATATTGTCCTTGTGAAATGTGGGATATTATTTTGTATATATTTGTATAATAGGTTGTGTTGGGCCAGTGTAATATATTTAATTTCTAGCGCGATAGTAGTTTAGTGTGGACTGCATGGGCAGTTGGAGTTTAAGCGTTGGACACATGCAATTATGGGTAATCAACATGCTTTGAAATTGGAACGGCATTCATTTTGTGAATTGTTTTTTGTGTTTTCTTGCATAGACTGAGTTTGTGCTGATGGTTTTTTGGAAGGCACTCAGCCGCCTGTCTAAAAGGGTATAGGGGTACATACATATTGAGAGGCTAATGGGTGAGGTTGCATGAGGAGAGGCCAGAGTGGATGGTTTTCTGAAGGGAAGGCAGAAGGAGATATTTAACCAAGGTACATAAGTCATTTTCTGTCTTTGAAGGTTTAATTTTAACATCAGAATATTCGTAGAACATCACAAGCACAGACATGAGCTAGTACAGCTGAGGTGGGGACAGGAGGTCGACTGGCATGGCCATTTCTTGGAAGCCTGGACAACTCTTTGAGAATTCTCTTATTTTCCAAGTTTGCAGGAATTTTGCACCCCATTCCCCCATGAAATGAGAGCCTGTCAGACAATCTTCCTTTGGAGTCTCCATCATCTTGTCCCCAGAGCCAAGTACTCTCAAGAACATGCACAAGATGTTCTCTTCCTGAACTGCCTCTCTCTGAGATTGTGGGTTAAGGCAGAGCCCAGCCAACAAGAAGATACATTCTAGTGTTCCCAGGTGTCATGTGTGCTGGCCATTCACTTTCCCACCATCTGAACCACTCCTGGGCCTCAACTTGCAACATTATTGCAGATTCTGTTCTTCTGTCCTGTGCACAGATGTCCCCACCAAGGGATTTTCACAAAATGTCCATGTGGGTGGGAAGAGGAGGACTGAGATTCTTTTGTGAGGACAGAGAGGGCAGTGAGAAGAAGGGAGCGCAAGGAGTCTATGTCCTGGAAGATAATCAGTACAAGAAAACAACAAATGTGTTAAAAGATAATTAAGTGAAGCATCATCGACTCTGATTTTTACTCCTCTGTAGAATTTCTTTTGGTGCTTGGGAAGCTAATACTTTAAAGCACAAAGAATATTCCGGCCTGCTATCTCACGATCCATCTAATCCCTTGCCTTTTGCTCCTCAGTAGACAATGAGTTATGCTTTCAGTAATATTTTTTCTGCCACTGTCCCGCCCTTGCGGGGCTTTCTGAACAAGGAGACTTGACAGTTGGCTAAATTGTCTCAGCAGATGCAGTTCCTAAAGAGACGAGAGAGTAGTGACAAAGGGAGGTAGTTCCATGTAGTTAGAGACAGGCTACTTTGGGGGCCAATTCAGTTCCATCTCCGTTTTCCAAAATTAAGAGCAAATATGTCTACATTATTATATGTGACATTGAAAGTTCATTAACTTGGTGTATTTGAGGGGTATATTTTTGGAGTGATTTTAGCATTAAAATGGAAGATTGAATAGATTCTTTTCTCTTAGAGATAGTGAATGGGCTTATCTTTAACTGGTCTGCATGTACTTAAAAAAAACTTTCTCTCTCTGTCATCTCCCCGTGTGTGTGTGTGTGTGTGTGTGTGTGTGTGTACGTGTGTGTGTACCTGGACCTCCTATTCCTGGCTTGCCTATCTGTGTGTGCACAAATATATGCAGGACTATAAATAAAACCCACAAATGAATGCCTTAGGCTGAACCACAAGGGCTGCACTTTCTATTTTGTGTAGTAAATGAGGCATGCAGGTCTCCTCAGGAGACCAAGTCTGGGAGAAACAGCAGCTTCCGGAGATGGAGGTGGAGGTGTTCGGATTCCCCAGTTTTCTGTGCCGTGTTGTCCCCTGGTTGGTGGATTGTTAGGCCCAAGCACATCCCATTCACAGCTCTGCAGCTACCAGGGCTTCTTTCTGCTCAGGGAGTGTATTATCCTTGCTCTGACTTCAAGGATGAATCCTGATTTTGATTCTTCAAGAAATGTGGTGCGGTGGGCCGGGGAGTTAGCTCAGTGGTTCCGGCTCCTGTCTTGCAAGCGCAAGGACCTGGGTTCGATCCCCGGTAACCACATACCATACTGAGTGTGGAGAATCACGCCCAACAGCAACCAGTACCACATACCACAGTGCTGGGTGTGGTGGCTCATACCTGTAATCCCAGCACTTGGGAGGCAGAGGCAGGAGGATTGCTGTGACGTGAGTTGGAGGCTGAGCTCAGGGCCAGCCTGAACCACAAAGTGAGACCCTGTCTCAAAAAACCTAAAAAAAAAGAACTCAGCAAATGAAAATACCTTAAAAAAAAAAATATGCAGGCCTGAAGATAGACTACTGAGCTTCCCTAGTTTTTTATTATGGGGGAGACTTGTAGGTCCCTAAGGCCTTTGTAGAAGACCTGGGTGTGTCTTTGTTTGCATCCCTGTGTAGGTGGACTGTGGAGTACAGAAATGACATGAGCATTGGTGGGAGCCCTAAGCTAATGTTGTGACCTCAGCAGCATCAGGCAACCCTAGAGGCACCAGATCACCATGAATTCACAAAAGGGGAGAGGCCTCTAGAGGTGAGCACCTCCCCATGGTCGTCTAGAGAATAGCTCAGATCTGCAAACTCTACACATGTCCATGGTTATCGTCCTTCAGATGGGGATATAAACTAAGAGAGAAGTTGGATAATTGCTTATTGATGAATGAAATGTCACAGAGTGTACATGGAGGAGTTAAAATACACATGCACAGAGAGTTCTTGAGCAAGTTTACCATGTGGACATTAGTATCCTTAGGCAAGCTACTTAATCTCCTCACGTCTCATTTTTCTTACATGTAAAACAAAGGCTAAAAGTAAGTAGCACAAATGTGTGTGAGGATTGAGTAGGTTTAGGTATAAAATGCTGGAGACAGTGACTGTTGCTGAGTGTGCGCATAGTGTACAGGAGCCATTATCAAGGTCATTGTGCTTCTCGCTGGGCCCAGGTAGGGTTAGAAGAGATAGGAATCGTGTCTGCAGGAAAGAGTGGCCAGCGGATAAGGTAGCTGGTGTGGAAACTGGCTGGACCAGTTTCCAAAGAAGAAGGATGACATGAGTGAGCCATAGGTGTTGGCTCAGGGACAGTGCACAGAGGTGACCAGGAGCATATGAGCCTCTTCAGCATCTTCTGTTTGTGTCCTCTGAGAAAGATGGCATGCTAGGGACTGTGGGACCTAAGACAGCTCCTCTACCCTGAGTAGCTTGTCTGGGAAAATGCCAGCCATGATGAACATAGGCACACCCTTCTGGGGGATAGACAGATATCTCTGAGCTGCTGGGGCAGAGAACAGAGAGGTGCTTGTGGGCTATGGGGACACCCTGGGGAAATGGATTGAAGCACAAGGACAGTGTCTTAGGAATCCAAATTCAAGGGTACTGTGCCTGTGACATGATCAAGTTATGTATCAAGCCCACTGCATGGAGGTGCCTACAGGGTGGGGAAAGAGGAAGTGGGCACCTCATAGATTAGAAATGAGCTCAGGCAAACGTGTTAGACCTGGGATCATTTGAACTTCCAGGCCAGACACCAGTGTCCATCTTTGCCTCCATTCGCAGGCAGCGTCACTTTCAGCTGCAGTAGTTTTTTGCTTCACCTCTGAGGCTCATCCTAGACTCTGACTCAGTGAGTTGGGAGCCCAACCTGGGAATCTGCATTGGACAGATACAGGATAATGGCTGTACTAACAGGAGGATTACCCTTCCCAGAGGCAAAAGTAGCACAAACAGCAAGGACTAGGAGGAGAAGGGGCCAGCCAAACATCTTCCTGATCGCACAAGAGGAAGGTGAGTTGCTACTGATAGAAAAGGGATGTCTGTGCACCTTGCTTACACTTTTCATAGGTCTTTTAAAGGCTGGTCAGTGCAGTAATGTGAACATTTGTGTCTCTTTTGAATTGATGTACTGAAGCCTAATCCTCAGGGTTATGGGATCAGGAGGTAGGGTTTTTGGGAGGTGATTGGGTTGTGAGGACAAACCCTTCTTAGATGGGCTCTATCACCATTACTAAAGAAGCATAGTTAGAGGAAGGCAGCGAGGATGGTGAGGAGTTCTGAAAATCCTACTCTTTAAGGAGCAGTTGTTGTATTGCAGTCATCTGATAAATACTGCGTGTTGGATGAATGAACTGCCTCAGTCAGAGATAAGAACTCCATCTAGTTCTGACACTGGAAAGGCTGCCATGTTGAAAAGAGAATGTCTATTCCGTGTGGTTTATAACATAGGAAGGGAACCCTTTATAAATGCTTGTGAATGACAGGTTCTAGCAGTTTGGAGGGGTTGACTGGTGAGGATCTGTAGCTATGTTTGCCGTTTCTTTCAAAATGGTGGTCTTGCAGAAGCCTCTAAACAGGAAATAATCTCTTTAGACTGAGTTGCAATTACTCTCCTTTTCCCAGTCAACATGTTGGTTTAGCCAACTCTGAGGCCAAGATTATGGTCAAGGGGGGAGACAGGAGCATGGGTGCATTAATTGTTGAGGGTGATCTCTTATTAACAAACAAGTTAGTTCTAGATGGATACCCTTTATGATAATTTAAAAATGTGTGTGTGTATGTGTGTGTGTATGTGTGTTGCTTACTAGAAGAATAAAATCTTAAGTGCTCAACTCACTGAATTTTTATATACATATTGCTTCATATAACTACAATCTAGTCCAAGATAGACTTGAATATTTCTGGCTACCTGGAAGGTGCCATCTTCCTGCTTCTGAATCAGTTCTCTTCCTTCTTCTAGGAGGGAATGGTTCTGTGGTGATGGTAGTAGTCACTTTCTCATTGCTGTGCTAAAATTCTTAATACCCACAATTTAAAGGTGGAGAGAGTTCTTTTTGGCTTATGGTTGCGGAGAGTTTGATGTATGCTCAGCTGGGTCCTGGGCAGAAATGGCATAGTGGACAGACCTGGCTGAGGAAAGCTGCTTAGCCCATGGGAGCCAAGAAGCGCAGAGAAATCAAGAGAGCCAGAATAAGAGAAAGGGCTGGGGGACAAGAATACACCCTTCTAAGTCATGCCCCTTGTGGCCCACTTCCTCCCACCAGACCTCAACTCCTGATAGTACATTCAGCCTTAAACCTATCAGTGGATTAATTGAGTGGTCCCCAACCTTTTTGACACCAGGGAATCATTTTTATGGAAAAGTAGAAGACATTTTTTTTCCTATGGATAATTCAGAGTAGGCTTTGTCCTTCTGTGAGAATGTAATGCTGTTGCTGACCTGACAGCATGCCGAGCTCAGGAGGTAATGTGAGCACTGGGAGCAGCTGTAAATACAGAGGAAGCTTCCTTACTGCTTTCTTCCTGCTGTGTGACCCAGTACTGTTCCATAGCCTGGGGGTTAGGGACCCCTGGATTGATCTATTGATAATGAGTATAGCACTTCATGATCCAATCATATTCCTAAAGCCCCACCTCTGGACATATGAGACTTCTGCAAATTGTTTTAGATGTAAACCATAACTGTGGCTATTAAATGTACCAGAAGGGAAAAATTGTCCTTTCCTAATTGTGTGGTCAACACAACTTAATAGCAACAGAAGGGATCTTTTCTTGTGGAAGTGTTTCTAGGTCACGTTTGGGTTAAAAATGCGCATTAGTAGATTCTAGGAAGTTTCTCTTGCTGAAGTATGTAAACATCTTATTCATTTGTAGACTTTTACCTGTCCAGGCTACCATGTAAGACCTTTCCTAGCTACTTATCTGTCAGACCATAAATTTTATTTCCTTAAGGGCAAAACCAACCTTTGAACACATTTACAGCCCACGTTAAAGAGCTGGCTTCCTCTGCATCCTATGTCCTTGGTGAAACATTCTTTTCCTTGGAGCATACTGTTCTGAGAGGGGCTGAGGATACATGTTCTCCTGGAGGGGCGAGGCCAGAGAGATCTCCTACCTGGCCCTGTTCTGGGCAATTACAGCTCTTGCCTGTTACTTAGCATTGGAATCCTTTGTTGCCTCACCTTGATTGTGTCTTCTCTGGTTTTTTTAAAATCTTTTTCTTCTAGGAGTAGTGTTTTTTTTTTTTTTTTTGGAGATAAGGTCTCGCTTTGTAGTTCAGGCTGGCCCTGAGCTCAGCCTTAAACTCATATCACAGCAGTCCTCCTGCCTCTGCCTCCAGAGTGCTGGGATTACAGGCATGAGCCACCATGCCTGACACTGGAATGTGGTACTGGTTGCTGCTGGGCGTGAGTCTCCACGCGCAGTATGGTATGTGGTTACCGGGGATTGAACCCGGGCCCTTGTGCTTGCAAGACAGGCTCTGGAATCACTGAGCTAAATCCCTGGCCCTATGAGTAGTGATTTTGTAGGCTTTGGACAGTGAACATTTTACAACTTGTGCTATTTTAATGAGTCTCTTTGCTTCCTGCCTTCTACCCTGTGGTCTAGTGATTGGTTGAAGAAATGATCCTTGCTGCCTTCAAAGAAGTGGGCTCAAGGTATCAGGAGGTCCTGGGGAGGGCACTTTATTGGATTTATGCTTGGCTCCCTTCACATTGGGTTCAGGGCCTGGGCACAGCCTTTGAAATAATGTCTGGTCTTTGAAGGAGTTTCCTTCCTGGTACTTGGCATGTTGGAGAGAAAATACTTGCCATGTTATGTTGTATGTGGTAACATATGCATGGCATATATATCATTTAACAATTATTAAATGTACAGTTCAGTGGTATGAAGAATGTTGACCATCACTATCATCCATTCACAAGTCATTTTTATTTTGCAAAGCTGAAACTCTATCCCCTTAATCCCTAACTCCCTCTTCTTCTCTCCTCCCAGACCCCAGCATTTACGATACTACTTCCTGTCTATGAATTTGATCTCTCTGGGGACCTCATGTGAGTGGAATTGCACAGTACTTGTCCTTGTGACTGGCATATTTCACTTAGAGAAAGGTCTTCAAGTTCATCTGTGTTATAGCAAGTATGAGACTTCCTTTCCTTCTTAAGGCTAAGTATTCCATTGTAAGGAGTGACTGTAGGTAGTCTGGGATACAAGCTGTTCTTCATTTTGCATATATTAGGCACTTGATGTGTTCCTTACCATGCACCAGTCTCATCTGGTGACTTCCAGGACCCTGCAGTTTCATTGTTTCAGATGGAGAAACAGAAGCAAGCCGAGGGTAGACTCCTTCAAGATGTAGTCTTGTGTACTTCCTCCTTCCAGCGCTGATTGCACAGAAACCTTGAAGTGTGGTCTCAGACTCCTTTCTTTTGGCAGGCTACTTTTTCCTGGATTCAAGAAATGAGATTAGAGTTGTTTAGCCTGGGCTTAGAGACCACAAATGGTGACGTGGTTTAGACATCAACTGTCGGCAAAACCAAGGGCACTGAGGATCATCTCATTGTCTCCTGAGTCAGTACAATGTGAAGGTCTGGGTGTGATGGGTAGATATAGCTTTTTGAGAGACTGACAGCTCTAAAATATCATTTTGAGAATATAGAAGCAGGGTGCACTGCTACACACCAGTAGTCCCAGGTACTTGAGAGGCTGAGGTGGAAGGATTGGTTGAGCCTAGGAGTTCACGGTCAGTCTGGCATCGTAGGGAAACCTGGTCTCGGAGAAGGAAGGAAGAGGGAGGAGGAGAAATTGTCAAGGAAGCCAGGCATGGTGGCACACACCTGTAATTTCAGCATTTTAGGCAGTTGAGGTAGGAGGATTGCAAGTTTGAGTTCAACCTGGGCATTTTAGTAACATGATGAGACCCTGATCTCAAACACTATAAAGGGAAGAGAGGCGTAGCTTAGGGCAGAGATCTAGGTTCCGTCGAGAGAGAAGGGATGGGGAGAGAGAGAGAGACAGAGAAAGAGAGAGAAGAGAGGAGAGAGAAGGGAGAAGAGAGAGAGAGACAGTACTAGTTTTCTCCTTGGCTGTGTATAGGGTCAAACTTGCCCTCCTACTTAGAGAAACTTTTACCTGGACAGATGGGTCAAAGCCTGGAAACTTTTTAAGTGGGGCACCTGGTAGTTTGGCTGGAACTCCCAGTCCATCTCTGGTCTTGATTTATAGCAAAGAGGATGTGCTCAATCTGTCCCTGTGTTTCCCGTGAAGAGCTTTCTTTCCAGACTAACTCAGCTATTTATCCAGCAGGCACTGACTGTCCTCCTGTGCTAGGCGCAAAGTAGGGCACTGAAGAGTAAAGTTGAGGGGGAATATAATTTTAAATATAAATCTGTACTGATCACACTTTTTGTGGCAAAGTGATCTTTGATGTCATACTATGAGAATATTATGGTGCTTAAAGCCTAATTCAGACTTAGTTTCCAACTCCTAGCTCAATCTCATGCCCTCAACCCATGCAAATAAAAAGGTTGAGTTTGACTCCTAACTAGTCTTCAACCACTTTTGTGTGTCTGGTATACTCTTGGCATGCAAAGATGTTGCCTCCAGGTCTTAGATATAACCTTTCTACATACCCACATTTTGCTGTGTTACAGGGAGTATTGACAACTTCTGAGTCCTTAAGGATCACTGATGATGACAGAGGGAGAAAATGGCATTGGGGGATGTTTGCACCAGTGTCCCTTCTCTCTGAGAAAGAGACAGCCTATACCCAGACATTCTGTGTTCATTCCCCAGGGCTGGACCACAATAGCCATAGGTGTAGTATTTTTTACACCGCCAGCCCTGTCCTAGGCAATATTCACATGATGGGAGTCATAGAAGATACACATTTTTGAGTCAAATACTTAGGAGTTGAGATGTGGAGATCATAATTTTGAGACCAGCTTGGTCACCCTAGCAAGATCCCATCTCAGGGCTAGTTACATTGCTCAATGGCATGCACAGGGTCCTAGCCCTACCTCTGAATCCCCCTCCAGCAGTAAAAAGATGCACTTCTCTGAGAAAGTAATTGTTAAATCCTAAATAGCAAGAGAGCAGTGACTCAGTTGGAGGAAGCTTTTTGTGCGATGATTTCTGACTGACTAGCAGTGTGCAGACTGCATTGATTTATTGTTGTTAATCATGGGTCCAAAAGAGATGAAGGGCCCTCAAAGGGTTACTTGGAGAGTGCCAAATGGAGCCTGAGCGAAGCTGCCTGTAGTCTCGGCCTCACTGTGTCTATGTGTGAATATGAGGCAACTCCTCAGCCTCCTAAGAACTGTGCTGTTCCAATGGTGAAATGAGGTTGACCAGATGCCCTTGCAAGTTGACTCTTTGTCAACATCTCTGGCAGTGTTTCCCAGCTCAGCTCTTTGGCCATCTCAAGCCTGTAGCTAGAACTTTGGTACAAGCCTTTGGGGCCAGTTTCAAGAGAGTGTTTAATACAGAATCCTGCAGACTCTTGCAAACCTTTGCTGGGTAACACTTACTTCATTGCACTTTGAAAAATGAAAGAAGAAAGAAAATGTTGCTCAGCCAACTCAGGGTGATTGGAGGTGACAGATGTCACTCAGAATTTTATTATTCAAAGCCACAATGATTTTCCAAATAACCTAAAAATATATAATCCAACCTCAAAATAGTGTCCTGTAGCAGAGGCCAGGGAACCCTGTAGGAAATGAAGTCAGAGTCTTGGCACCCTCTGGGTGCTGGTTCAGTGGCTTTAAAGACTTTGATGTTCTCTGAGAAATACAGAAATATGGAGCTGGGTGTGGATACTCTGTGTGGCTGCCAAGGCCTCAGGGAGTTGCGGGTGTCTGGGGGTCTTTCCCTGGTCCCTCAGCTGTCGTGACATTGGTGCCCATAATGAACTTTCTCCTTAGTGTGTGGGAACTAGACTGGAGATGCAGCAACTTTCACATATTTAAAAAAGTAAGCACCTTCACACCTCTAAGTTATTCTGCTCTATTGTTAATCATCCAGCAGGTGAGTAATGGGCAGTTGCAGAAGGAAACTAAAGGTAAACTGAGTACTTGCTATCATATTATTTATTTATTCCTTCTGATTATACACTAAATATAGTATATTATTGTATACTATAATATATAATATAATATGAATATATTATAGTATATTATTATATACTAAATATATACTACATATATTTATATCAACTACATTAATGCATGATTAGTTATCAGCACTATATTTAATATTTAATTAACCTTAAAGTGTTATTGTCCCATCTTACTGATGTGGAAATTGAGGTGTGCAGAGGATATTAAGGAGCTTTATCAGTGCATAGCACCTAGGAGATGACAGACCAGGGCTTCAAGTCTGGGTAGGTAGATTGGGCTTAGGAGCAGGATGGCTACATTGCAGGCTGAATATTTGGGGCCAACAGACCTGGCTTCAGTGAGGAGGATGAGCGAGGACATCTTTCTAGGACTAGGAATCCCGGGGTAGGAAGAAGGGGCACTTGGCCCTGGCTGTCTGTGCCCAGCCTAGCTGGGGAGCTGTGGGGCCAGGCTGTGTTTCCAGGTGGCCCTGCTGGAAGTTATCTCCCTAGATGGGTGTCCAGGAAGCATCTCCGGGTGGCTTCTTACTGGGGTAGAGGCCAGCTGAGCTGTCAGCGTCAGCCTGGCTGTGATTTGGTTTCCTCTGACTAGATCTTTGTTTCTGTGAACCCCTTAGCTGCGGAGGCTGCTATGCGGGGCTTATTCAGCGCTGCATGGAGCGCTAGCCTGGTTAAGTAAACACCGGTGGAATATTACCTGTCTGTTAACCTGTCAAAATTGCTTTATAGCCTGCTTTTATCCCCCACCCCCTACGGAATTTCCCCTGGAGTTTTCTGCTTGCTCTCCGGTTCCTTTCCTACCCGGGCCTTCCTCCACCCTACAAAGTGTCCCCACCCTGAGCCATTAAATATTGTCAGAGTTCCGCCACTTATGGCTGCCTTGTTCGCCTGTTTTAGATAAATTGTTGTTGACTCTATGATGCAGACCAAGGACACTGGGCGCCCAGCCCCGAGAAAGTAAGCGGCGTGCCTGCCAGGTGGGCTGAGGCCAGGGGGCCTGCGGGTGCGGAGCTGGGGGAGGCCTGCGGGAGGGAGGCTGCGCCCTGGCCAGCAGGCTGGCTGCTGGCTGCTGGCCGCCACGCAGGCCCTCTTCCTTCCCTCTTGCCTGCTCCACCCTCTCTCCAAACACCAAGTTTATACATTGGAGGGTCCTGGGGGAACGTCCAGTTCTGAGGCTCGAAGTCATTAGAGGCCAAGACCTGGCTCCACGTCTGTCTCAAGCTTGATCGAATAAATTCCAAGGTCCTTTGCAGAGTTACTTTTTTTCTTCTTTAAATTGTAGTAAAATACATGTACCATAAAATTTACCATTTTAATCATTTTAAAGTCTATAATTCAGTGGCATTAAGTACATTCACAGTGTCGGATAACCATCACCACTGTCTAGTTGGAGGATTAAAGAAAATCTTTTGAGTCTTAAATTATAATCCATATGGAAAAATTGCACCTATTTAATATACACATTTTGAGGAGTTCGGACATATGAAGGACTCCATCCTATAAGCATCATACAGTTATTCCCCATCACCCAACTCTGCCCACCCAACCATTAATCTACCTCTGTCTCTGCATTTGCTTGTCCTGCATATGTCACCTGAACAGAGTTACAGAATACATAGCTGACTTCTTTTAGGGTGTAATTGTCTTCAGGCTAACGGAATCTACTTTTTGTCTTCTGCTGTGCCTCCTCCATAAGATAATGGGACAATTGCTGGGGACCTGTGGAGTGGACTGAGCTCCCTTCTGGTCTCAGTGCTGTGTCCCTGACAGTCGAGGCCCTTTAGTGTGTCCATCAGCAAGCCAAATACCTATAGAATTTCCGCTGCTGGCAGGCAAAGATCTTTTGGACTCCCTAACACCACCACGCTTCCCTGGGTGCTGCTGTCCTTCCATCTGCTGAGTCAGAAGTCCAACAGCTCACAGGGACACTCATCTTTGGTCACGTGTTCTCCACACTGTCAATCAGTATGACAAAGGTAGAATGTCACCTTGCTGTATGGCCTTGGTGCTTCTACGTATTAATAGGGCTGACAGTGCCCAGCCTTGGGGCTGTGGTGATTGAGTACACCACACTGAGAAGCACTGTGAGTGGCGCCTGGTGTTTAGGGTGTATGGTCATTGGTTACTGTTGAAATCCACCCCACCCCACCTCATTCACAGTGCCATGTCCTCCCATCCCCACCCCACTGATCTTGGCCAACCAGAAGTTTTGGCAACTGGAAAACACACAGGACGTTAGGGTGTCTTTTAATTAGATGCATTTGCTGTTCTTCAGGATTCTGAAAGGCTCCCAACTCAGATCATGGTTTCATCTGAGGCAGGGAGAAAACCTTGTGTCAATCCAAGTCAGCAACAAAATTTCCTCATTTCCTTTCTTTTTCTCCTTTTTACTTTGTACCACCATTTTTGGAATTTCTCCCAGTCTAAGACTATTCTCAGCTCGCTTGTGTTTCCATTCTCCCAGGCTGACCTCAAGGGGTCTTGGTGACAGGGCAGTCCCTTAATCTTGTGTGACACACAATAGGTTCCAGAAAGTGGGAAATAGTTAATATGCCCCCAAGTGCTTTGTTGCTTTTGTGGTTAAGGGAAAAGTGATTTTATTTATTTACAGCCTGACTCAACTTCAGTGTGATTCTGTAAACCTTATTATTCTGGGGTTTTTTTTTTTTTTTGGTTATTATTACTTATATATAATCAGCTTGTTATTTATTACACTATGTATTTATAATGTGATGTATTGTTACTCTTTATTTGTTATGGGAAGCAGGCTGTGCAGACATTGGTGGGCCTATGACATCAGGTCCCCCATCTTGGGCTGTTGTGAGTGAACAGGGAGTTGCGTAAGCCCTTTGTTCATTTGGATTCATGCCTGTGACTCACTGGCCTGCAGTCTGTGTGAAGGCTGTCTTGCAGTGTGAAGAAGAGGGAGTGGGTTGCTCTCTGGGCATCCCTTGCCACCCAGCTATGGCGCCTGGTCCTGCCCATCTCCCCATGGACCCTCCGTGGAGCCTTAGACTTTCCGGTGTGGGGGTCCACAGGAGGAGCCCACTGCTTTGCTCTGCTGTTGAAACACAACATGTTTTCTGAAGGAGGTAGCTTTTTATTTTTAACTAGAGAAAAGTAAGCATCACACTTCAGAAGCCAAGCAGTTGTCCATTTCCTTCTTTCTGCAGCACTGTGAGAGAGGTTGTGTGTGTGTGTGTGTGTGTGTGTGTGTGTGTGTGTACATTTTTTTCTTTAGAAGTGAGGATCTTGTTGCTTTTTTTTTTTTTTTTTTTTTTTGAGACAGTGTGTTGCTTTGTAGTTCAGGCTGGTTCTAACTCACTGTGTAACATGGAACTCACAGAAATCATCCTGTCTCTGCCTCCTGAGTGCTGGGATTACAGGCATGAGCCATCATGCCCAGCATTGTGTGGTATTTGGTTCCAGGGTTCAAACTCAGGACCTTGCACTTGCCAGGCATATGCCAGAACCAGTGAGCTAAATCCCCAGCCCAAGGATCCTATTTCTTTTTTTTTAGGTTTTTTGAGACAGGGTCTCGCTTTGTGGTTCAGGCTGGCCCTGAGCTCAGCCTCCAACTCACATCATAGCAATCCTCCTGCCTCTGCCTCGCGAGTGCTGGGATGACAGGCGTGAGCCACTACACCCAGCACTGTGGTATGTGGTACTGGTTGCTGCTGGGCGTGAGTCTCCATGCCCAGTATGGTATGTGGTTACCGGGGATCGAACCCGGGTCCTTGCGCTTGCAAGACAGGCACCAGAACCACTGAGCTAACTCCCCGGCCCCAAGGATCCTATTTCTTGGGTCACATTTAATGAAGGATAGTTTAGACACAGTAAACTTTGCCTACCTTACTATTTGGTGCATTTTAATTTTAAGGGAAGCCTCTCTTTCTGAAGCATTGCTAGCACATGTGACTTTGGCTATCCATGCAGCCTTCAGTGGCTGCAGCAGTCACACCCAGTGCATCTCTCTTGAGGTGGCATGGCTTCAGCCATGAGGACAAGTGGCCCAGAGAGACAGCCACAGCTGAAATGAACTGTTTTTTCTTCCATGTGGATATTTGAGAACAGTGGTTAGGTCTTTACCCTCAGGCCTTTAAGGTTAACCAAATTGTCCTAACCAAAGGACACTAAGCTAGAGGAGGATTGCTGCCTGAAGCAACACATGCCCTGGTCCTTTCCTGACCTTGACCCTGGGTCTGAGCTCCTGCCTGCAAGGCCCCTGCACTCCTCACATTTGGATGCAGGACATGGTGTGAAGATGTGGGAGATGGCTGTCCTCTGCCCTCTAGGGGCGACCTTGCCTTGTGTTGAAGAAACCACAGTTCACTTCCTTGCTCATTTGAACAAGGGATTTCTGGGGCCTCTGTGGGCTCTTGCAGAGAGTGTACCTTCTTCCCTTTATGTCTCTGCCTCCCCGCATGCTTTGGTTCAGGGAGTTTGGGCTGAGAGCTCTGAGCCCCTTCCAGTTCACTGGCTCTGTGATCAGGGTCTGATGGCTTTGGTGTCCTGTTGCTTGGAAACGAGTGGAAATAGGCCAGTTACCATCTAAGTGGGGCTTCTGGGCTTTCCAGGCCCACTGGATTTGAAAGAATTTAGTGTCCCTTCTCCAGCCTCCTCAGTAGGGAAAAAACAAGCAAAAACTCTCTCTACATTGAGACAGATAAGCTGCTTTCACTGACCACGTGAAGAGAGACAGACTCACTTGATATTTTTCCCCCATCAACTGCCTAGTTTCTCTTCTAGAGCAGTTGTATTGTCTTCAAGCTCTCAAGAGACTGAAGCAGGCCCCAGTCTGCCTTGAGGACAGTGGCTGGACACCAGTGCCCTGTCAATGGAAGGGTGGGGGGAGTGTTAGAAGCCCAGACCACAGCTTTGTCTTCTCTCAGCAGCTTGTTGGCTCAGAGCCATGTCCTGGCAGAGTGATAGTGCGTCCAGCTTCTTTGGGGCCAGAGCTGAATCACCACAAGTCCCCCACAGCGTTGGCAGTGACTGCTTAAAGAGACCTGGGACTGAAATAACAGAAGTGGGTAAATGTTCTGGCTAGAACTGGCTGGAGGAGACAGTCTGTCAAAATCTCCTGAGAGTCAGGGAAAGCCCAGGCCTGTCTGCTGGGCAAAGACAAGAGGGGTCTCTGAGGTTTGCTAAGCCGATCAGGAGCCAGCTCTGACGCCTTAAGACCAATGCCTTTGTTTCAAGGGATCGGATCCATAAGGGGAGCTTTCACTTAGCCAGATTCTACAGTACTCTCTCACCTGGACTCCTCCTAATAGCCACATGCATAGTGGTCCATTTTACAGATGAAAAAGAAGCTTAAAAGGACTAAGTGATTCACACAGCATCAAGAGCAGCTCAACACTTCTTTGTGTTTTCTCTCTGCTCAGAGGCCATGTTTCTTTGTCGGCTAGCTCAGCCCTCAGGAGCTCATCTTGGTTTGCAGTCTTAGACCACAACTGTTTCTGTCTGATGAGCAGTATCCTCTCTGCTGCACTGGGGATGTGGCTGCTTTTGCTCCACATTGTTGTTCCAGACACTGTGTACAGAAGGCTCTTTAACTGTTGAATGTGGGAGTGAGTGAACTATGCTGAAACCCCTCCAGTGCGCCTTTTAGTTGATTCCAGCCACTGCCTATGAGTGTGTGGAATTAGCCTCTCTCCACACGGGCAGCAGGTTCAGCCCCTTCTTGAGAGACTGGCATGGAAGACAGGCCGTGCACTTTGCAGTTCCCAGCCAGCTCATGCCATCTGTCTGCTGCAGCAGGATGGCATGGCCTACCCATCTAGATTGCTGCCCAGAATCATCCAGAGCCCTGCCTTTCCCATCCCTCTCCTTGCCAGGAGGACGCAATATGGACCACCCAGGAGGTCAGTTATTCTTTGTGCCTTCAGAATATGAAAGGGCAGGGATAGTCATAGACAGGCCTGTACCTGTCGTGCCTACCTACTCTGCTCCTGTCCTTAGCTGTTTAGGGAGCGTTGGACTCTCGTATTACTTATGAGTTTTGCCTACCCTTGAATTTCTCTTTGGAAATGTCCCATATTCCAAAATAGCCCCTTGCACTTTCTTCTCTAGAAAGTAGGAAGTGTGGCCAGCCCAGATCCATACAGCAGGGAAACCTGGGAGAAGAGAAACCGGTGTTCCTGTATGTTATGAGTTCATCCAGTTCTGTGATTGGGCCCAGCTTGGAAGGTAGAGCAGATGAACCAGTCAGATTACATCATGAAGATCCAGGGTTGAAGATTTAGCTTGGTGATTCTGGTGCCTGCTTAGCAAGTACCAGGTCCTGGGTTCAGTCCCCAGTAACCACAAGTCATAGTGCCAGGTGTGGTGACTTAGACTATATCATGAGAGCTTAAAGGCACTTACCCATTCTCAAAGATGTTCCCTTAAAACTAAGATAAATGTATGATTGGGAGATTACGGGTAATACAAAGGCAACAAGGCATTTTGTGGCTTTTTAGGATGGTCTTCGTTGCCTCTATCTCACTTCTGCTGTCTTGCCTACAGACCCAAAGAAGGCTTGACTGAGCACCTCAGACTTCTTCAGGTGCTGTCATGCCAACCCTGGACCAGCTGGAGTCCAAGGACTGACAGCAGGAGTCTGGTGGCTGTGCTTGTCCTATGACCAGCACTGGGCAGCACAGAGGTCCATATCACTTGCACCTGAGTCCTGGTCCTGTGGTCCAGCTTGGCTGGGGACATAGGGGTTTGCTGCTGTCCTCTCCAGTTGCTGTGAGTTGCTCTAAACTGAGTCACCTCTGGAAGAGGTGTTTTTTCCTGCTAGATTTCTGTGACCTCAGTCACTCCAGAGTTATTCCTTAATGCCAGTCTTAATATGCTACAAGTTGTATATGATCTCATGTGTCTTTGCAGTGTCTCTTTTCACACTGTGCTTACAACATACATAGAACTAAACGATCATGCACAAGGTGCTGGTGGGCTTCCTGAAGCATTGAGTTCCTCTTCCAAGTTCTGCTTTATGCCAGAGGCCGTATGTATATAGCACATACTTGGAACTCCTGGCTGAATCTTGTGATGGCCTTTATACAAGAGTCCATATATATTCAAGGTGTACAACATGATGATTATGCTTGCATGTGCAATTATCAAAGTTATTACCATATCTATCACTACCCCTTATTACCATTGGTGTATGTATGTGTGTGTGTGTGTGTGTTTGTGTGTGTAGGAGGGTAGACACTAATATCTATTCCTTTAGCAAATTTTAAGTGAGTGATACAGTATTCTTAACTGCAGCTACTGAGATGCATATCAGAACCCCAGAACTTACTCTTCTCACCACAGACATAGGGTCTCTGCTTTGTCCCTGGTTGGATGTCTTTTCTTTCCTAGTGACCATACAACTGCATAGGAAAAGGGGCAAGAATGTCTTCTGAGCAGATGCTGAGTCCATGTAACCAGTTAGCTTTCTCTCTTCCAGGAACAGATCCTTCTGTGGTTTCTGGGTAAAATTCAAAAGTGAAATGGGTTCTACCAGTCTCTCAATCAGAGCACGGAAGTCCTGGGGAGCTGACAAGCCCAAGATCATAGGCATTGTTCTGTGTGAGAATGTGGAACTGGCATCCTTGCTTCACTTTGCCCCTCCTCTGACCTGAAGGTGTGGCCTTGACCGGAGTGACAAGATTGCAAACATCAGGGTGAAGAAAATATCTCCTGTTGCTGCCCTTTTCCTTCCAGAATTTTCCCCACTTCCTGTTGCTTTTAATCGGTTACATTTAGACTCTTAGTTTAAAGCAGTATCCCCCTTTAAGAGGTTGTGTTGTGTATTAATTCAAGCTGAGCTTGGCATGGAAGAACATTCCCTCTGACCAGTAGCTTGTTTTCTTTCTTTCTTTTTTCTTTTTTGCAAGCCAGGATGGCGCTGAATAATTCCCCAGCGTGGGCTAGAGCTCCATTTCTCTATCCCTTCTCAGTCACCTCTTTTCCAGTCTTCTGAAATATATATAGCATTTGATGTTTCTGAGCATGGGGACAGTGTTTGGCATTGAAGAACAGGAGTCTCAAAATAAAATATGGGCTTCTTTTGAAGAGAAACGCTGTGGCCACAGTTAGCATGCTGGGAAGGTCCTGGTTCAAGCTCACTTCGAGCCTTTTCTGGACGTGCAAGCAGTTTTATAATCTTTTTTTTTTTTTTTTTAGGTTTTTTGAAACAGGGTCTCGCTTTGTGGTTCAGGCTGGCCCTGAGCTGAGCCTCAAACTCACATCACAATCCTCCTGCCTCTGCCTCCCGAGTGCTGGGATTACAGGCGTGAGCCACCACGCCCGGCACTGTGGTATGTGGTACTGGTTGCTGCTGGGTGTTGGTCTCCACACACAGTATTGTTATGTGGTTACCGGGGAATCGAACCCAGGCCCTTGTGCTTGCAAGACAGGTGCTGGAACCACTGAGCTAACTCCCCGGCCCCAGTTTTATAATCTTGATCCTTCTCCTTATTCTTGTTTTCATAAAAAAATAGGCATGCAGCTTTGCTAACTCCCCAGTCCTGTGTTCATCTTGTTGCATGTGTTATGGCGTGGGTCTGCATTCAGCTTTTCCTTTAGGGAGTTTCAGTAGACACTACAGAGAGATGAGAAGGAAATTAAACTCAATGGGGGTTGCCCTTGTACCCTAAAAGTAATTCTGTGATCGAAATGTTGAAAGCCCAAAGATCTGTCCACAGAATGAAGACTGAAACTAGGCAGAGTTGACGAGAGTGAAAGTTTAATTTCTGCGTAATGCTTTGAAATGATCAGTCTGATTTGGAGACAGTGTTAGTCTCAAATGCCCATTCACACATTCCAGTCTCAGATGTTTGCTCTAAGGTAGTGGAGAAGCAAGTTTACCAGAGAAGTCTTTCCTGTCTTGGAGGACTGATGCTAAAGTTGTTTTCTTCTCTGTGGTAGTAAGCAAGTATGCTCAGGCTTTCTGGGGCAGAGTCGCACAAGGTGACTGAAAGGCACTGAAGGACGTACCCTTGGCCCTGTTGGGAATGGAGAGGGTGCCCTGTGTGGAGAAGCCTGTCCATCCTGCTTCTGTGGAGCAGTGAGTAATGCCAGTCGATGGGAACGTATCACTCATCCACACAGTGGAATTTTAAGGAGCACTTGGCAGATATACTGTGGATTTGTATTTGTTGCTACAGAATATGTCCACGATGTATTGTGGAGTATGATTTGTTTTAAAATGGAGGGAGATTTCAATATAGCATTCCATATTAGATCCTAGCATAGGAAAAAAAAAAAGACTTGGAAGGTTAAATAAAATACGTACTTTAGTTAATAGTAAGGTAGCATTCTTACCTTGTTAGTCTTGACAAATATATGTTGGTTATAGAAAAGGTTGATACTGGGAGAAGGTGAATGAAGAATATACAGGAACTATCCATACTGTCTTTACCTCTTTTCTGTAAATCTAAGATTATTTCAGAAGAAAAGTTTTATATATATACGTAGACACACACACACACACACACATACACACACACATGGGAACATTTAAAACTTATGGAAAAATATTTAACTGAATATTTGTAGGATACACTGAGTGCTGGGATCATGGATAATCTTAATTTTCTGGTTGCCATAAGCATTATTTTATGTTAACAGAAGTCAATCAAGCGTCTTCCTTTTGGAAAAGGAAGTAGCATACACAATTTAGCTTTGTTGTTATTTGCATACTGGAAGCTGTCTCTCCGTCAGACTTCACGGGTTCTTTGGGGTGAAATCTGCCCTTCTGGCTGCAGCCAGCAAGGCCACAGAGATGACAGTTAGCAGCATAGACTTTGGAACGAAGTGGAAAGACCTGGTTTGCGTCCATTTCTTGCCAGCTGCGTGGCCTTGGGCAGTTAGTTTTTCTGTGGCTCAGTTTTTTTAAACAAAAAGAAATCTATAAAATGTGTTTAATGACCCTGATCTCATAAGACCATTACAAAATTACACAAGACCCTGCAGTATTACTGACAGTGAATGCCTCAGTTGCTTAGTGGGAAGGCCCAGGGAATTCTGTCCCTATTGGATTCTGGTACTTGATGTCTTATCGTGAACACATATCTTCTGAAACTGTTTTTTTCCTCATTAGAAGAAAGTGTGAGTTAGGGCCGGGGATATAGCTCAGTGGTTCCAGCGCCTGTCTTTCAAGCGCAAGGACCCGGGTTCAATCCCCGGTAACCACATAACAATACTGGGTGTGGAGACTCACCCCAGCGGCAACCAATACCACATACCAGTGCCGGGCGTAGTGGCTCACGCCTGTAATCCCAGCACTCGGGAGGCAGAGGCAGGAGGATTGTGATGTGAGTTTGAGGCTGAGCTCAGGGCCAGCCTGAACCACAAAGCGAGACCCTGTCTCAAAAAACC
>PVIR01022298.1:0-28386 GCA_004026965.1 Petromus typicus
ATCCTCCTGCCTCTGCCTCCCGAGTGCTGGGATTACAGGCGTGAGCCACCACGCCCGGCACTGTGGTATGTGGTACTGGTTGCTGCTGGGTGTGGGTCTCCACACCCAGTATTGTTATATGGTTACCGGGGAATCGAACCCGGGTCCTTGCGCTTGCGAGACAGGCGCCGGAACCACTGAGCTAACTCCCCGGCCCCTATATCTCTATTTTTTAATTTCTTCAGTAATAACAAAGGCTACTCTTTGTCCCTACTGTGTGTCAGATACTTGGTATAATTTAGCTCTAGTAAACCAACCCGCACACAAATGAGGTATGTCTTACTTTCTCCATTTTACAGTGTAACAAAGAAAGAGTATCTCAGAGGTTAAATAACTTGTTAATGACAGTGCTGGAATTTGGGCCTAGATTTCTCATTCTAAAGCTATGCTCTTTCCACTTTAACATTTAGCCTGCGCCATCAAATGATGTGGCAGGACAAATTAAAGACAACTTTGTTTCCGGAAACTAGAGAAGATGCTTGTTTCAAATAATATGATGTGAATTTGTTTTTTGTTTTGTTTTGTTGTTTCTCTTGCCTTCAACAAAACAAGACAGCAAAAGGAGGAGGGCTCTGGGGAACCCCATGGGGCAAGCATCGGCCAACCCCCAGTCCCATGGCACACAGCTGAAGCAGCAGGAGCATCCAGTTCTGAGTCTAAATCGTCATTGGGAGACTGGCTCTATCTCCTCATCTGGCTTGGTCTGTCAATTTATGTTCAACCCTAAAAGACAGCCTAAAATCAGCTGGAAAGTGTTAAGGAGAGACTACTAAGTTACTGCTGAAAACTACAATATTAATGAATAACCTAATGGGAATAACTGTTCATATTTCCCTGTTGGAGGAATTCAAACGCAGACCTCCTCCCGTCCCCAGGCCATCTGTCCTCTCTAGCAGGGATGTTCCACGGGAGGGGCAGGAGCTCCCCTCACACCCTACCTAATGACAGGGGACACTGCCATCCTCCTCCCTCTGGAGCCTGCTAAGTCTCAGCTGAGGAGAGGAGCAGTGAGCAGAACTTGGCAGAGGGATTTCGTAGTAGTCACACATATCTCTGCCCTGTTGTCATGGCATGTGCCAAAACAAATAAATAAAACCCGATGCAGAAAAGTGATCTATCAGCTAATAAATCAATTAGGTTTCCTGGAAGTAAAATATCTGGCTCGTAAAAGGAGCTGTGACCAAGGTCTTCAAAGACACTTGGGAATGTACCAAAGACTTTACCATAATTTATTAAGCTAATTCCACCAGCCACTGTTTTGTTTAGTAGTACTTTGCTTAACCTCTCGCATTCAGAAAGTATATGGAAGTTTAGAATATATAATATTGTTAATGCCATTATAGCATTGAAAAACTAATAACGCTTGTCAAAATTATTGCATCTTATGATATAGTTTAAATAAATTTTCTTCAAAAATATTGAAACTATATTTTTCTGAACCAATTTAGGTGAAATTTTGTCACACAGACTAACAAGAAAGTGGTTTTATTATCAAAAACCTTAATTATCAAATCTTATTTTCTTATCAAAATAATCAGCCATCAAACATTTTCTGCAAAAATAACCTGTCCTCATTTTTTAATTCAAATAAAGGCTCTGACAGCCATTTCAAAAGGAAATAAATTATGGGATACATTTTATAAGATAAATTTACTTCAAAAAAATTTACTTAACTAAGTAAGGATTCAAGTTGAATCTAATAATTTTATTTTTTAATCTTAATAATTTAAATGTATAAAAAATAACATGAATTATGTAAAATTTTTCAGTAACTTGCAATAATAAAAATAACGTTTCAAATTTGAAGCTATTTATAAGACATGGCACATGATAAAGACATGGTATTTTTTTGGCTATGTAATCATGCCTTTGAAAATAGTTTATTAATTTTTATACAGGAAAAGTAAACTTTGCTGTGAATGAAAGAAAAAAATCCTACTGTAAGCTATGATAGCAGTTAGCATAAAATGCTTTCTACCAATATGTGGCAAAAAATTTTAAATATTTTCTGGGTGGGAATGAAATGAAGATTGAATGTAACTGAAAAAAATGTCTTAGCATGATTTAATCAAAGCATGTTTTTACGGTCACCCTGGAAAAAGGGACATATTAAGTAAAAAGTGCCCAAAGACCGTAACAAATGAAAAAAGCCACAATTTTTATAGCTTTTCTCATTTTCTGTTTTGGATTTGACAGTGTGTCATTGCCAGCCAGTCTCAGATGACCGACACTGCAGAAAGAAGGTGGTTTCAGGGTTCATGTTTACTTGGTTTTTTTAGTTTGTTTTGTTTTGTTTTTGTCTGCAGCTGCTGCAGGGGAAAAGAGTGGGGTCCCAGGCACCCAAACACAGGTTTCTTTTTTTTCTCCTTAGTTATGAATCCCTTTCCTGCTGTGTTTTTGGTTGTCTTTTTAAAAAAATTTTGTAAGTGTTTTTATAATCTTTTTACTTCTTGTGTATATGTAGGGAATTTATAGGGAAATGTGTACTTTATGGAATAAATTTTAAGTAAAATATATTTATTTTACATAAAGCAAGGGATCTTTAAAAAATCATGTTTTAACAACCTTATTAAATAAGGTACATAAAAATCTGGAGAAAGTAGCATAAAGTTTTCATCTATGCATTTGAAAACTAATTCTAGTTTTCCTTTTTAGCTACCTGAAAGAGCCCTGCCTTCTAATTAATGGCCTGACCCAGGGAAGAGGAGCAAAGATTCATTAAAAGAACTACTTATATTTTTCGGCCTAGAAATCTATTCATAACTGCAATTAGTATCAAACTTAAACAGAATTATTTGTTAACACACACAGTTTAAATGTGGCCATTTAGTCTGTGAATAAGAAAGCAAAAAATTTCAATACGGAAGTGAAACACGAGAAGGCAAAGGATAAGATCTCTGAGAGGCTATGTGGGTGAAAATGTTAACATTAAGTCTGGACTAACTTGAAAATCCTCAGTGCTTTATAGTAGATTAAAACAAAACATCTGTCCTACCCATAAATCTCAGGTAGCCTGAGATAACCAGGCATTTCTCTGTTGCCAGGGAAGGTAAGAGGAACCACACTGCCTGTGTGGGAGTGCAAGGAGAGGACACTCAGGGCCTAAATAAGGTCCATGTGCCAGGCCTGCAGGCACAAACGCAGAATCCCAGTACTCTGGTAGCTGAAGCAGGAAGAGCACAGGTTGAGCCTAGCCTGGGCAACTTAGTGACTTAGTGAGATCTTATATCAAAATAAAAAATTAAAGAGTAGAGAATATACTTCACTACAAAGGCCCTGGATTTGATCTTCAATACCACTGAAGGACAATAAAAAAAAAAAAGAAACAAAGAAAGAAAAAGCCGTATGATATGAGTAGGCTGTCATAATGTCACACGGCCAGGAGCTAAATCTGAGCTCAGCCAATAAAATAAAATGCTTGGGCCAGAAACAGCTGACTGAGTCTAACAACCTGGAAGGTGGTTTAAGTGTGTTTTCATAAAACTTACATCTAAAAATCCACGCGATGTAGACAGCTTCAGATCGGGTTACTTATTCATCAGTCAGTCACATGAGTTCTAATGACTCGTATGCTCTCGAATCTCAGAGGTCACTGTGTTGCCAAGGGCCTCACCCTGGATCTAGAAGTCAGAATATACTGGGGTATTTGTTGCATTTTATACCCAAGATGGACCCTTCCCTAGATACTGCCTGCACTGCTAGTCTGCCTTGGCCCTGAAACTTCCCCTCCTACTTAGCCTTGAGTTCCCCAACACAGCTACGCAAATGAGCCAGACTGGAAGGTTTCCTCTGCTGCAGCATGGGGTAAGCATCTTGTGACTACAAGCTGAGTCATCAGAGCTAATTGGGAAATCATGCCACGGGGTCCCTACAGTAAGATCCTGTCCCAAGTGAACCGTCTTCAGCTGGAGAGTGACACTAACACAGGGATGGTTCTAGCCAGGTACAGACAGATTGAAAACTGCTGGTAAAAATCTTCATTCATGATGAGGAGGCACACACCTGCCGGCAGTCCCAGCTACTGGGGAGGCTGAAGCAGAATTGTTTGAGCCCAAAAGAATGAGGCCAACCTGAGCAACACAGTAAGATTCCATCTCAAAAAAAAAAATCTCTATGCAGAAACACTGGACTTTATTTCCTATTGTGTGGATGTCATCTAGCTTGAAAACACAGATATTTCGACAGACAGCTCCTCACCTGCATGCCCAGGGTCCCCTGACCAACTCTGGCCAGTATCAAGTGAGCAGCCTCTGGCCCCATGTCCTCTCTGCTGTCCCACTCCCACCTTGTCTGTGGCTCCACAGTTATCAGTGTCATCTTGTTGGGAGTAGTTTAGAGCCCAGCAGAGCCAGACAGGCCTTGTTTTGACTCTGGGAAAGTTAATCTGTCCATGCCTGTTTCTCTATCTGTGGTGGGAAACACTAAACAGCCAGGCTGTTGTGCAGATTAGATAAGTTAACACCTGTAAAGTCCTCTGTCCCTTATATGCTGAAAGGCCTCTGTGCCTTCATGTCCCTCACAGGTGGTGATTTCTGCCTCCCCACCTCCCTCCAGTCATATTGTTCTCTAGATCTGAAATAGGTTGACCATTGAACCCACAGGGCAGTCCCTGCATTGTGTTTTCAGTACTGTCTTATTTAACATTAAAGAATAATAGTCATAACAACTTTCAGTCCCACCTACATGTGCTATAGTGTACACTACTGTACTCTTATCTGGCCAGATCCTTTCACCACAGTGTCTTGTCTTTAAAACATGTCCATGGGCCGGGGATGTAGCTCAGTGATGCCATGCCTGCCTGGAAAGTACAAGGTCCTGAGTTCAATCCCCAGTACCGCCAAAAAAAAAAAAAAAATCAGACAACAATTATACTGAAACAGAGTTTGTAAAACTAATATACACTGTAAAAAAGTAGGTTAAGAAATTACATTTTTCTGGGAATATAGCTCAGTGGTTCTGGAGTTTGCCTCATAAGTACAAGGTCCCAAGTTTGATTCCCCAGTACCAAAAAAAAAAAAAAAGTTTTTAAAAAAAGAGCTGGGGATTTTTAGCTCAGTGGCACCAAACCTACCTTGGAAGCACAAGGGCCTAAAATCCCTGGTACTGCCAAAATAAATAAATAAATAAACTATGTCCACATTATCCTGCAGCCCTTCATAACTTGCACCTTTGGGACCCCTCACAAGTCCTCACTAGCTGTATAAATGGTTTGCTCATTGTTAATAAACTGCATCCAGAGAAGCAGAGATGCAGTGTGAGCTCTAACTCATGCAGAGGGATAGGAGTTAGTATTTGACAACCAACACTATGGGGCTGATGAGGCAGCAGAAAAAAAAAAACTCTAAAGGGGATGCACGCTCTAGAGCAGGGGTCCTTAACCAGCATACACGAGTGGGAGGGTCTCTAACATGGATGGGAAAAGTTACGCCTTTATTCCTTATAATTTATAACTGAAATTCAGCAGTTCCTTCAGTTACATGTAATGAATTACAGTATTGACAGTCCCTGTGACTTGCTTACCAATAATCACATTCTAATTACTATAAATACCTTGAAGTATTTTTAAATTCAAAGCAATTTTGAAGTTTAAGCTATTACTCCAACACTAGATTGTTAACACAGTAATAAACAAGCACACTTTACTACACTGCACATCCCAAAAATACTTCTAACTATATTTCAATATATATTCGGTTTCCTTTAAAATCTTGTACATTTTATGTTTCTGACAGATTAGTCTCAGAAGTCTACACATTTTATCAGACTGCCAAAGTTTATGGGAAAAAAAAGGAATCTCTGCTTGGGAAGTAGTTTTTACATGTCTTTGGTTGTCTTTTTTTTCTCTCTCTCAGCAAAAGGAATGTGAGAAGTGATTTTTCACTGGTAAAATGCATGTCATTAAAACTAGACCAACAGGAAACATGACACAGGTACCTCCATTCCAGGGTGAGCAAAGCCTAAGATGCAGAAAACTCAGCATGCTGTTGATCTGAATTCAGATTTGGTTACATAAACTGGACTGAATGGGCATCTAAATCCTACACACTTCCGCCTGGAGTGGTAAGGGAGAAGAATGATGATCTTTCAGCCACCTCTAATCATAGAAGGCTACTAACTCATCATTATAAATTACACAAGTGGTTAGACCCACTCATGATACTCAGCTAGACCAGTAAGTTCCATGAAGCCTGGGCCCAACTTCCTTTTTGTTCTCCACTGTTTTCTTAGGGTCCTCACCGCCATGACATACACAGAAGGCACTCAATAAACAGCTGCTGAATAAATGATACAATACACTTGGCTGTGTATGGGTCTCTCTAACTCTAGAGTATGAATGCCTTTTAAAAAAAATGTTATTTTTATCTTTCCCTTATTAGGACCTCACCAGGATCATGTGAATTCCATCTCACTCAATAATTGTTGAACGTGTATACTTTTACTGCAATCTAAATTAAAATTATATTTTTCCAAAAGTGTAAAGATCAAGAAGAAACTATGAAATTGTAGAAGGCAGTGAGAAGCAGTAAGCTTATGTAGCTTTGCAAGATGCATTCACACACAGCTATGTTCAAATCCTAGCTCCAAGACTTGCTAATCATGTGCTCCTGGGAAGCTAATAATGCCTGTAAGGCTCATATGTTTCCTGAAATATCTAGGTTAATACAGTAGTACCTATATCTTTTGCTGTAAGGATTTCATGAGAACTTTTAGCCTTTCAAAGATTAAACATAATAAATAATAACACCCATAAATACTACGTGTCAGCAATAAGGTCTAAAAATTAGTTTCTATTCACCACTTGTACTTCTAAGAACCCTGTACTGGCTATTCTCCCTTACTTCCACCTTCTGAGTATTTCAAGACACTGACTACTGAGTTCCTCTTACTATGACAATAATAATTCTGTGCTCAGAACCCAGAAGCCAATTCTGGGCAATATTATTCAAACTGATGGTCTTCAGAGGAAACTTACAATCCCTGAAAAAATCATCTTATCGTTGGTAGCTCAAGGGTTAGGAAACTTAAATCACTTACGATCACTGTCAATTAAGAGCAGGGCATATCTGTTATAAGAAGCCTTTCCCTATACTTATGTCTAACTCAATCAGTGAGTATTTAATGAGCAGTTTTTGAGAAGAATATTATATAAAATATGTTTCAATAAATAAAATTTCTATAAAGTTGATCAGGATAAATAAATTGTAGCATAATGCCAGCTATCATCTAAGTATTTTCCATGATGAGGCATTTTACATAAATAACTAGTTCATGCCCACTGCAATCAGGCATGATCCATCACCTACATCTCACAGAAAAAGAAACAAAGGCTCAGAGACGGTGATATGAGCTTCCAGATATATACAGCTCAGACCTCAGTATAAATCTTTTTTTTTTTTTTGAGACAGGGTTTTGCTTTTGTAGTTTAGACTGGCCTTGAGTTCACTATGTAGTTCAGGCAAGGCCCAAACTCACAGCAATCCTTCTGCTTCTGCCTCCACCATGCCTGGCATTGTGGTGTGTGGTTACTTGGTTACTGGGGATCCAACTCAGGAGGTTGCGCTTGCAAGGGAGGCACCAGAACCACTGAGCTAAATCCCTAGCCCCTCGGTATAAATCTTATTTCTCTCCAGTTAACTACATTCTTTTCCTAGCCCCACAAAGCCATAACAACAGTTAAACTTCACTAACCGGACCTCAATTCCAGAGACTTTCTAATGCTTATGGAATTAATAAATTAAGTCATCAGACTTCCCTCAGAAGAGCAGGCTTATCTCCATCCTAATTCCTTAACTGAGGTATTCATTTATCAGCATAAGGTACTGGGAGATAAAGGGACCAAGCAGGTCTATTCAACTATGGACCACTCAACACATAAGCAAAAGAATTAATCTATCAGAACACAATGACACAAAAAGGGATGTCTCAGCATGGAGTCCCCAAAAAGCAAAGCCTAAGGCTCTTTAGGGTGTGTGTCTCACAAACTAGAGGAGAGGGAGTAAGGCAGGAGAAAGTGTCTGATAATGACCAGGTGAAGCTGGTCAGAGTCGGGGCTTGGCTAGCCACAGGCAGGGCTGAAAAGTGATCAAATGCTCTAGGGAGAAGGACGGCCAGGAAGATCTGAAACAGTGTCTAATACAGCGGACGAGGCCAAAATCACTGTCTGAAGCTTACATGAAGCTTTTGGAAAGGCCCAGGCCCAAAGTCCTAGTCAGCCCCAAGGCATTGCTTAATCTTAAACCAGTCTCTGTCCTAGTACCCATACGTTAGCACCCTTGCAGGTGTAAACAGATACATGCTGGCAACTGGATTCACCTAATACATCTACCACTCAACAGACTTTTCATATAGTGGGGTTTTCTCAGATTACTTACAAAACTTAATTAGAATGACTGTAACAAAACGGTGCCAAGCATACTCAAGCTGCCCAGCTCCTCCTGCCTCACTACACTGTACCCAATCCTCCAAGCAGACACCAGTGACCACACAGGAGGCACAATTCACGGGCAAAGACTTTGCTCACATAAAACTTCCGCAAGGACAGAGCTAGCTGAACACAAAAGATCAGTCCTGTACCCATGACCCAGACACCAAATCAGCCCATTTCCTAGGTTATGAAATGTTAATTCACAAAATAATGAAGAACAATTACACACAAAAAAAAACACACAATTTTTACAGCAGTTTTCATTTCATAAGGTAAAAGTTATTTTAAAACAGTAATTCTATAGATGTTTGTATCTTCCAAAAGTAAAAATAAAATCAGTCTTCCACCTTTTCATTTTCCCCCTCACAATGGTCTCCTCCTGCTGACATCTGAAATCAGTAGTTATCTATCTTTTCAGTTATGAGTATTTTAAAAATTTCTAGTAAACTATAAATTTGGTAAATTTATATTCAAATAGTTCCATCTTGATGAAAGTAAGTAGAATACTGATTTCTCAAAAGTTTCTTGTTTTGCATTGGTACTGCATGCCTATAATGTCAGCACTCTGGGAGACTGAGAAAGGAAGGTATCAAGTTTGAGCTTGAGCTGCACAATTCAGTGGCTTAAGGAAATCCTGTCTCAAAATAAAAGTAAAGGCCAAAGGAAACAGCGTAGTGCAAAGGCCCTGGGTTCAATCCCTAGTACCACAGACAGGCCAACAGACAGGCAGGCAGGCAAGCAAAAAAGGGAAGGGAAGGGAAGGGGAGAGGAGGGGAGGGGAGGGGAACGGAAAGGAAAAAAAAGAAACATTGCTTTCCAAAACAAAAAAGATATACTTAGTTTAAAGAGTTAGTAATGCCTTATATTTCTGCAAAATAATGTAATGATTTGAACAATATGTTAAGAACATTTGATAATTTATAATTTATAAGGAAAAGCATGTCACAAATTTCATGTGCCTAACCTCCTAAATTAAGTTAAAGAAGACTGGAGAACACAATACATTCAAAGAGCAGAAGCTGATGGTCTTGCGTGAGATCACTAACTCCCCTCCTGAGTACATATGCAGGAGAACAGAAGGGGAGTCCTGGCGAGATGTGAGTACCTTCGGAGGAGCAAGAGCAACAACGACCAAAAGGTAGAGGCGACCCAAGGGTCCACTGACTGACGAAATGGGCAGATAAAAGGCAGTCTACTATTACAGTGGAATCCAATGTGCCCTGTGGAGGAAGGTAATTCTGACACGTCTACAACACAGAAGACCCCTGAAGACATGGTAAGTGAAGTAAGCCAGTCACGAAAGGGCACAATGGATGATTCCCTTATCTGAAGGAGTTGTTAAAAGACATACACAAAACAAAACTTAGTTGCCAGGGTCTAAAGGTTGAAAGAACAGAGAACAACTATTTGTGGGCACTGGCTTTCTGGAGGTAGACTGTGGTAATGTTACCCAACCATTATAATTATAAATACCATTAGGCTATATACACATCCAAATAGTTACAATTATAAATTTTATGTATTTCTATTTACCACAGAAAAAAATTGGAAGAAAGAAAAAAGTATTATGAACCTCAAAACTCAGGACCAAGATCAGGAATGAACATCTGTGACAAAATACATTATATATATTTTGCATATCTCCAGGGGAATATTTGAAATATGTTTGTTATCAAAATAACAAAAGCAAAGGTAGCTGTGCCATTACGAAAGTCTAGAAGGGTTACAATAGTGAAATCATTCCTCACTACAGAACACCTCCAGGGAACAAGGGTACCCACTATATGGTATGGAGGAAGACAGCTCATCTGACTCTACTGCTGCCTTTGGAAATACGTGGCATAAAATGCAGATCCAAGACTCACAACTCATCTTTCACACTACCAACTAGATCTCCTGTTCTTGGATAGGCACAATCAATATAGACAAAGTGGCCATACTGTACCTCCAAAGCTGATAAACAAGTTGAACACAATCCCAATCATGATACCAACAGCAATCTTCACAGAACTAGAAAAAACAACCCAAAAATTCGTGTGGAACCAGAAGAGACCCACAAGAGCAAAAGCAATCTTTGGGCAATAAGAGTGAGGTAGGAGGCATCAAAATCGTGGACAAATAATTACAAAGCTACAATGATTTAAAATAAACAGCATGACATTGGCATAAAACTAGACATGGGGGGCTGGGAATTTGGTTCGGTGGTTCCAGCATCTGCCTTGCAAGCACAAGGTCCCTAGTTCAATCCCTGGTAACCACATACAATGGCCAAGCATGGTAACTCATGCCCATTAGCAATCAGTGCTGACATACCACAATGCCAGGCATGGTAGCTCACACCTATAATCCCAGCACTCAAGAGGCAAAGGTAGGAGGACGGCTGTGAGTTCAAGGCTTGCTTGGGCTACACAGTAAGCTCAGGGCCATCCTGAACTACAAAGTAAAACCATGTCTCAAGAAAAAAAAAAAAAGTTTCAGATTTTGAAAAAAATGTTTCAGATTTTCACATATTTCAGCTTTTCAGTAAGTATCTTTATTGTGGTGTTCCTTTATGTTTTCAGGGATATTCTACTCTTGTTAACTGTCTGAGGGTAATAATGCTACTGTGGTTATATTTAATGATATATTAAAGTATTTGCAGGTAAATGGAATTTCCTTCAAAAAAAAAAAAAAAACAGAAGAAGAACAGAAGGAACTTGCAGCTAAAACAGGAGCATTGCTGGATAGTGGCTTCAGAGAATGAGTAAAAAGGTACATGGAGTCTCATGTTTGGTTTGGATCTAGATGTCCCCCAAAGCCTCAGGTGCTGTGGGCAGGGCCTGTAGGAAGTGACTGGATTGTGACACTGGACCTGCTGTGAACAGGTAGGGGCTGGTTAGAGGCAGTCACTGGGAACATGACCTGGTAGGGCACATCTCCCTTCCCAGCTCCTCAACTGGCTCTGCTTCCTGGTCTCCACGCTGTGAACAGCTCTCCTCTACCCAGGACCCTCCCTCACGCCTTTCAGCCATGGAGCCAGCTGAGTACCATCTGAACTAAGGAACTAAGACCTATAAAAGCCATGAGCCTTTCCCTAAGCCAATGTCTTCGAGAGTTTTACCTAACCTGTTTTGCAGAAAGTTTAGAGTGTCTGTTTTAATATTTAGGTCTCTTATCCACTTTGATTTTAGCTTGGTACACAGTGAGTTAGATCTAGTTTTAGTCTTTGGCAAGTTAAAGCCCAGTTTTTCCAGTACCATTTGTTAAAGAGGCTATCTTTCCTCCATTGAGGATTTTTGGCTCCTTTGTCAAAGATGAGGTGGCTCAGTGTATCTGGAGTAGTTTCTGGATCTTCTAGTCTACTCCATTGATCCTTGGGTCAGTTACTTTGCCAGTACTATGCAGTTTTTATCACAGTGGCTTTATAATATAGTTTCAGGTTCGGAGTTGTAATACCCCCGACCGTGTTCCTGTTGTTTACAACTGCTTTGGCTATTCTAGGTCTTTTGTGGTTCCAGATGAAACTTCTATAGCACAGGAATTGCTGAGGAGATCAGTAAATGGCACCTCATTCTTTTAAAAAGCTTCTGCACAGCAAAGGAAACCACCAACAACAATGCAAATAGGTAACCAACAATGTGGGAAAAAATCTTTACCAGCTGTTCCTCAGACAAAGGGCTACTATCTAGAATATATAAAGAGCTAAAAAAAAAATCAGCCCACCCAAATTTAATGACCCAATTCAAAAATGGGCATTTGAAATGAACATATTTTTCAGAGGAAGAAGTAAGAGTAGCTAAGAAGCATATGAAGAAATGCTCAACATCATTAGTCATTTGAGAGATGCAGATGAAAACAACATTGAGATTTCATCTCACTCCACATAGAATGGCTGCCATTTCAGATTCAGCCAGCAGCAAATGTTGGCGAGGCTGCGGAGAAGAAGGACCCTTCTCCACTATTGGTGGGACTGTAGACTCGTACAACCCCTGTGGAGATCAGTTTGGAGATTCCTCAAAAAGCTAGGATTGGAGATCCCATTTAACCCGGCCATTGCACTGCTAGGTATATACACACAAGAATTAAAAGACTCGTATCACAGTGACATATGTGCACCCATGTTTATAGCAGCCCAATTTGTGATTGCTACATCTTGGAAACAACCCAAATGTCCATCAACTGGAGACTGGATACAAAAGCTATGGTTCTTCTATAGAATAGAGTATAATTCTGCCATAAAAAAAGATAAGTTTGAATCATTTATACTTAAATGGACATACCTTGAGGATATCCTCATAAGTGAAATAAATAGGGCACAGATAGGTACATATTGTATCTTTTCTCTGGTATGAGAAAATGAGGATGTAAATGACTCCTAGAATTGTATGTTATATATTGTGAAATAGAAAATCCTCAATGTAAAATAGGGTGAAGGGGGAAAAATGATGAGATTATAACAAAAAAGTAAGGAAACAAATTTTATGTATATGGGGGGGTGGTAGGATGGGTAGGGCTATGGGAAAAAATGAGAATTAAGTTGTGTCTTATACTGGTATAAATCTTCATTAGGGAGTGCAATTATGATGCATATATGTAATGTACCAATAAAGATTAAAAAATTTTAAAAAAAAAAAAAAGCCGTGAGCCAACATAAACTTCTCCTTTAACCTGTGGGTGATAAGTATCCTGTCCCAGGAACAACAGAGTGACTAGGACCTTCATTATATGGCATATTTTTAAGTTCTTCATAACAAAGCATTTTAAATGTAATTTTTACACGATTTTTCCTTAAATTCTATTTCGGTTTTCCTGAAGTAGAAAAGGATTACTGACTTACTATATTTTAGCAATTATGACCCATCTTGAAGTTATATATATATATATATATATATATATATATATATATATATAAATTAGGTTTGATAAAAGTAAAGTTTACTATCCGTAAGATGCCTACCTTTTCTAAAAGAATTTGATGAAAATTAAGGACTCTAGATTACAGAAATGGACAATGCTCAAAATTAAACAGAACCATTTCAAATAGGAGTCTGAAGAATCTAACCTTAGAAAGTCTACAAGATGCCAGGGATGTAGCTCAGTGGAGCTGCACCTGGCTTGTAAGAATAAGGTCCTGAGTTCAATTCCCAGTACTCAAAGAAAACAAAAGAAAAAGAAAGAAAAGTCCACACAAGAGTACTTTAATTTCTCTTTCTACTTCCCAGCTTTTCATTTAGCTTTTTTTCCCTAGTAGTTTATCTACAGACATTTTGTGAAGACAATGACTAATACCATAACTGAATGGAACTAAGGATTAATAAAGATTATCCTAACTCAAGTATCAACTTGGCAAGCTGTCAATGTTTGGATGGTGAACAGATTCAGAAAAAATTCTAAAGGTATTGTGAAACAGCAGCTTTGGCAGTTGGATGAATTTCTAGTATCACATTCCTTCTAGGAGACGCTGCTCCCCTTCTTAAAGCAGAAACCTAAGCCAAAGACAGGGGTGCAACCACAAGCCCAGACAGTCCCAGCTACTCAGGGGCTTGAGTGGGAGGGTCCCGGGCACAGGAGTTGGAGATCAGCTGGCACGACACAGCAGGACTCTGTCTCAAAAACAAAACAAACACAAACACAAACACAAAGCTCCACCTAAACTCTTATCCAGTACTTCGGGTGTATTAGTAATTAACTTCCACCCACAGAGACTGAGACAAAGAACCCCCCCCAAAAAAGGAGGAGGAAAAGAAAGAAGAATGCCAAAGAAAAAAAGCCAAGTTAACAAAAATCCTATGATATGTTGAATGCAATCATGATGTATATGTGTAATGTACCAATAAAGATTTCAATTAAAAAAAAAATCCTATGATACTGCCTAAACTTATCTATAACTAGATATTCTACCTAGCACACCATGTACCACTGACTTTTTATAGTAAATCAAGAGCTCAGAGGAAAGTTGAAGTATTTAATTTCCTATTAGTTATAACTTACTTGATCTAGAGGTAGTAACTTTATACTCACATAACTAAGTCCTCATTGTATCAAATGTTATCCTCCAAGTATTTTTTAAGATCTATTCCTCTTATTGCTATACCAACAAAAGTAGCACAGGCATCCAATGACAATGCTAAAATATAAATTCTACAATAGCACTCTATCATAAATTTTGTTCAGATGGTTTTACTAGAAATCTGTTAGTTTATTTTAGCAGTCTGCTAGACTTTACTGCTAAAACTCTGCAAAATGTATATTTACTACAATTTAATGATCTGCTTCTATTAACTATGTAATGATAGGGGCTAGGGATTTAGCTCAAGTGGTACCACACCTACCTTGGATGCATGGGGACCCCAAGTTTGATTCCCAGCATCAAAAACAAAAAAAAAACTATGCAGTGACATACTTTTAACCTCCATTTTTCTTGTCCTTTTAGAGTTTCCCTGACTCATTTTCACAACTATATCAAAAGTAGCAAATGACAGTGATCAGGGTGGGTTTTTCTTTCAAGGGGAGATGTGGAATAATCAATCATCTACAACCGCTGAATGCACAGAACCACACTCTGGCATAATTAGGGTAGACAGGCTCCCTGGGGAACAGCCTCTTTATGAAATTGAAACAGACCACATACAAATCTCCAGGGCAGCAGATTCTATTTGGGCAGAATTATTAGCCCTACTCAAGTCATTTCACAGCAGAGAGAACAAGGAAGTCTATTGTGCATAGCATAATTACATTGTCCATGACTTCCTTCAATTAAAATCTTAATTTGAATTAGCATCCGTGTAGCAATAGAGAAATTTAAAAAGTCATTATCTAATACGACCTAATGATGCCTTCCACTAACAAAGAATTAGTCGGAAAATAACTTCATATATTTCAAAGAAATTACTGGCACAAGGCCTTCCCCACAGTTGCATCAGCAATGTATTTTGTAAGAAACGTGGAAGTCATCCTCCCTTAATTTGACGTCTATTTTATAGCTCCAATTTGCACACCTATCTGGATCACAGTACTTTTGATTGCAAAAGAAGAGCTGGGTGTGCTTCGCTAGCATTAGATACTCATTAATTATCTAATGAACTTGACTAAACTGATGTCTAAAAAAAAAAAAATCAAAAGGAACAAAAAGGTTTTTAATGACCTTACTAAGTGGCTGTGGGATCAACATCTCAGACACTCCACTCATTAGACTGACAGCTGCAATCTTCATTCTGTGTGATCATTATGTTAAACACCAGTGTGTGGGAGAGGGGAGCGCAGCACCCAGTTTTACCCTAAAACAAGAGACATCCTTGTGTGTTCATGTTATTTTTGCTGCTTCTACCCTGTTGGGGAGTTTTCACTCCCTTCCTTCACACACACAGAACTGAGAACAGCTCATCTCTCAGATGACTGGAAACTCAATATCCAACATAATTATAATTTTGAAATCTAAATCTCCAATTCTCTGACTCAACAGGTTCTAATCTTGCCAAGAACATAGCTCAGAGACATAGCTCTTGCCTGGGAAGTGAGATGTCCTGAGATTGATCCCTGATACCAAAAAAAGGACAAAAAAGTTCTGGTCTTAAAATCTTACCCCCCTCCCGGGTAGAAGAAATTACTCCCTGGTGGAGGAGGGTACGATAGAAGAAACTCCACCTAACTTATTAAACCCCATGGTGGTAGTGCACCTACATTATATATGCTTCACACCTGGGACACAGACCAGAGGGCTAAAGGAGCAACTGGCTTAACTGGCCATGGGACAGAAAAGTGCAGCTGAGTGTCTCAGTGGTGGTGTTTAATCCTTGTTCCACAGTCTCTTCGAAGAGCTAGAGGTTCACTAAAACAGTTTCCAGTTGGGTTGTAGGGAGGGCAGGGGGAATAGGAAAAAATGAGAATCAAGATGTGTCATATACTGGTACAGACTCTCAATGTTGAATGTGATCATAATGTATATATAAAATGTACCAATAAAATCAATTATTTTTTAAAAAAAACAACAACTTCCAGTGCCACGACAGCTTGAAATGAACTTCAAACAAGAGATGAGAGAGAAAAGCTTTTGTTCGGATTTAGGTCTTTAAACCAAATAGGATTTGATAAGGAAGTTGTAGATTTCCTACCACAGAGTCAGTTGGTCTTATTTCTGTCTCCTTTTAATACCTTTTTATTTTTTTACCTTTAAAAATTATGCATTACATAATTACCCCCTTCACAAGGGTAAATGATTTTTTTTTGAGTCACCCACCTGGTATTTTTCTAGAAAAAGGCATTGGCATATACATGGTAATATACAATCTGTAAACAGACACAGTGAAAATGTAACAAAAGTCAAAGGAAGGATAAAAACCTAATTCATAAACACAGATAACTATGGTGCTTACGGGAGGCAAATCACAAGGTTTAAACTGTACATGCGATGACTCAGAAAAATGAGTGACAAGTACATAAACATCATCTTCTTTAGTATTTTCTGTGTGTCAAATTTTTAAAATTTCTTCCACCGTTTTCTGATCCTTACATCGTGGCTAGAGTCCCCCTAAACTGTGCCAGATCTAAAATGGCATAGTTTAGAGGCCTTTGTAGGGTGGTGCTGCTAATAGTTAGTAAAAAAGTGACTGAAATCTAATTTACCACAAGTTGGGGTAAAAATCAGTAACCAAGACCTGAAGCTAGCCAGGCTTGTTCTGTTTGGACTGCATAATGTTTTGTTTTAGTTTTTTGTTGCAATCTGAATGCCTTCAAGCAGAACACTCACTCCCAGATTAGCCAGAGGTACTACTATCATCCTTGAGGTAAATGACTGTCCTTTACAAAAACAAGGCAAAAAAAAATGGAACCTTCAGACATTGCTAGTGGGAACATGAACGGCGCAGAGGCCTTGGGAAACAGTTTGGCAGTTCCTCAGATGCTAAGCAGAGTTTCCAGTTGACCCAGCAATTCCATGGCTAGATATCTAAGAGAAATGAAACCTACAAGGACGTATACACAAGCAGCATTATTCATAAAGCCAAAAAAGTGCAAATGACCCAAATGTCCATCAACTGATGAATGCAGAAAGAAAATGGAATACTGCAGAATATTATTTCACCATTTCTGTTAAAAATGAAATACTGACAAATGCTATAACGGGATAAATCTGAAAACCATCATGCCAAGTCAAAGACCATACAGTGTATGACTTCATTTATAAGAAATGTCCAGAACAGGTAAATCTTAAATCCACAGAGACAGAAAGAATAATAAGGTAATAAAAATGACATAAAAGTAGATAATGGTGCTCACTGTCCAACTCCACAAATATTTAAAACCTGCTGAATAAACAGAAACAAAATTTTAAAAGGCTGAGAATATAGTTTAGGGTTAAGGCCTTCAGTTGAGTCCTTTGTATCACACACATAACAAAGTGAACTGATCACTGGAGCTGGTTAAGCTACCCACTCTCCTGATAGATCATCACTTTTACTAAAAACAACCAACAGTTCCTATGGGAACATGCATTCTATTTTCCAAACTCATCTACACATCAGCTTCCATAATCACATGACTCAAAGTGGAAGCTACTACTCTCCATTCTGCCCAAGAAGCAAAAAGCAGATTAATCTGAGCTAAGGAAACATCCTGTGTTGCCACAGTGACAGACACCCGCACTAACATTTCTTATAGGATAAAATGTTCATATGAGCTCTAAAGATTCATTTTTTTTAAAGGGTATTGTTCTGCATCAAGTTTTTATTTTAACTAGTTATATAAAGCACTTATACCAAGATACTCCAAAATCCCAAGAATGACACAGAGAATTTCACTTGTACAAAATTTAAGACTAGCTAACAAATAAGTCATCTATTTGTTCAAAACAATTTATAAATTATCTTGCTGATGAAAATCAATGACACTCACGTATCAATCTAGAAAATTAAACTGATTCAAGGCAATATATCTCAGAAAGATATTCAACTGTACTAGTAGTAAAAGTACCTATGTTGTGTCTGACACAACAGATAAAATGTATCCAGTGCTAGCCAGATAATAAACAGGCAGAGCTAGTGGATGCAAGCACTTTAGTCACTGGGACATTTCAATGTGGAATAGGAGGAGTTTTTATTCTTAATAAAATGCCCTTCTGTTCTTATCCTGTGATCACAAGCAACTTTTGGACCTAGTTTCCCAAGTTAGCCGACACTAAGGAAAAGCCTAGCTTACACAGGTTAACATTTTATTCTCCACGTTCATAAAATTAGGGGTCCTATTTCTTTTTTAGGGGTCCTATTTCCTGAAGGAATGGAAAATGTGCAAGAGTGGGGCACACCTGCAGTTGCAGCCCTCAGGGAGGTAAGGCAGGAGGATCACAAGCTTGAGCCCAGCCTGGGCAACTGAGTGACTTAGAGCCAATCTCAAAATAAAACAGGACTGAGGATGTGGCTCAGTCTGAAAAGTTCATGGTTCAATTCCCAGTACCGCAAAAACAGAAAACAAATTAGTCCTTAAGTGCCAATCAACACTGGATAAACTCAATAAAATAACATTACAATAGTCTAAAATTTTTCTAGACCGACATTATTTCTGCATAGACATATATATTCAAGAGATATGTTTTGATTTTTACAAAATTTACTGTATTATTAGGTTTTATTATAGTGTACCAAGTGAAGACAGTATAGGCTACAACTTAAATAGAAGCTATCAAAGCAATAACTATGAATACTAAGAGCAACAGCTAACTTTTCTGTAAGTTCACTGAGCACCAGCACTACTGTGTGACATATTCTGACTCATTTAACCCATAACAACTCAGAGGCAGGTACTCTATTTACAAACAAGTAAACTGAAGCAGAGAAGGTACAACATGCCGGAAGTCGTGTACGTTAAGTAGAGGGACTGAGATTCAGTCTAGGATCCCTGGCCCCTAAACTGATGTTCTGAATCGCCCGTTGATATACCAGTTATCTCTGTATATATGGGTAAGTATGGGTTTTTTTGTTTTTCTTTTTCTTTTTTTGCCATACCACTCCTGGCTCCAATTTTCTTAGCATAAAAAGTCTTACTTTTCCAAAGTTTTTAAATTCCACATAGGGTACAGAAAATGTTTCCTTGAGTAGGTGGTTATAATGAAAACGGTCTACCTCTCAATTACAGCTCTCCCTGCTTTTCCTAAACATCAAATTATGAAATTCTCAGTTCAAACAAAATCAGAAAATATATAAACTGTTATTTAAAATTCAAATAGGCTCACTTCTCAAAGCATAATGAGTTGTAAAGTTTATGCATAAAATAAATCAGTTTTACATTAGCAGAACTGGATACTATTATAAAAGCAAAGGTATAGTTTTTAAAGGATACTGCAACATTTTAAAGAAAACACATTAAATTGAATCTGACTGGTGATTTAAATAGGTTCAAACCACTTTTGTGTTAACTTCAAACTCCTAATTCAGACTCACAGCAATCCTCCTGCCTCTGCCTCCTTACTGCTGGGATTAGAGGTGTGAGCTACCACACCCAGCATTGTGATAAATGGTTACCTGGGATCAAACTAGGGACCTCGTGTTTGCAAGGCAGGCACCAGAACCACTGAGCTAAATCCCTGGCCCCAAAAAGTTATTTTTTAAAAGCTATATTTCTTAACTATTTACCAAAAACCATTACATATTATCTTTCTTGGAAGTTATCATTTTAAAAAGTTTTTTTTTTTTTAATCAGGATAGAATTCAATAGTACTGAGCAATACTGAATTTATATTTTCAGCATATGGGGAAAAAGTGCTACTCAAGACGCTCCATGGAACCAAAGGTACTACATAATTGTTCCACAAATCCCCAAGATTTGAATATTTCAAAGAGAAAAAAACATACTTGTAGTTCCTATGTGCTCACTTCATGTGTTCACAAGAACTTGGCAAGAAGCTGTTACCACACACTTCTGACAAACTATGTTTTCTGAAGGTGGCCCCTGTATTTATCCTGTATCAAATGCTTTTTTATAAAGATGCTTTTCCTCTATTGAGAAAAGTACGTTTCTCTCTACCGTGTAGAGCGTCATACTAGCCTTGAACAGAAGTGAGCTGTGTAACTCCCAAGCTGGCACACAGGCAGAAGGACCTCCGTCAGCCTGGTCTCCCTCAGGACACTGGCCGAGGACATGCCACCCTGGCAGATGACCCCAGGGAGCCCCACAGATGCCTCAAGCCGAGAAGAGGGATCAACCACCAGGCCTGGGCACCAAGCCTTTTCCGGATGATGCCAACTCCAATCTTCAGCTCTGCTGGCTGCACCCCCATGGTACAGAGGGCAGGCAGGACACACTGTTCCTTGACTGGACTCCTAAGCCACAGAAACTAGGAACCAAGAGATGATGATTACTATTTTAAGCCACTACACTTCTGAGGCAACTTGTTAGGCAGCAACAGGTAACTGCTATGTTATAAATCAGAAACAGGTAGGTAACAGAGCCTGTACAGGGCAGAGCAGAGCTGGGCTCCAAGGGAGTACATACATGAACCCCACACTCTTTGTAATGACAGGCGTCATACAAATAAGTTCAAAAATGCTAAAAATAACTATCCACAGTACCTAACTGAAGGAAGGATTTGATTCAGATTTTCTACATCCAAATCTAGTGCTCTGTTTAATTCAATTCAAAAAAACATCTGCAAGACACCATACGCCACACTGTCTCTATGCTGTTTATGGAGTATCTATTTTGTGTGAAGCATTATGCCAGGCACAGCCTCTTTTTCCTGTCCTCTCCACACCCAAGCTCAGTATAAAAGCATTTCCAGTGAGGCTGATCATCATAAAACATGCCTGTCCTTGCTCTGAGCTGTTCTCTGCATTCCCAACACACTTCTATACCTTCTATACCTCAACCATAGTACTCAAAAACTGTCCCACTATGTTAACTGACAAAAACACAGGTCAAATTTCCTCATCTGCCTTCTGGGTTTTCTTTAATCTGATCCTTCCTTAGTTGGGCAAATGCATCTCCCATTTATGGAGAAAAGCTAAGTAAGTCTCTTCAGTCTTTCCCAATTCCCTCCCCTCCTCTGGCTCATCCCACTAGTCAGATCTAGAAGAGACATGTAAGCAGTCACTCTCAGCCCCAGCTGAGTCTCTCCCCTCAGACTAGAACCAGCTTGTAGAACTAGAGTTCTCATCCATAACCATCAGGTGCGGAAGCACCATAATAGCGAATAGGTATTTAGAAAACAGGAATCACTGGGGACAGCTGGAAGCCTTCCTAGACATAGCACTAGAAGTGGACTCTGAACAACAGGTAGGATTTGAGTTTGCAGAAGGACAATGCCTCTTCATTAAGAAATTACCTGACAGGGACTAGGGGCGGAGGGTTGCAGGGTGGGTGGGGGAATCGGAAAAAGTGAGAATCAAGTCATGTCATAACCTGGTACAAACTCTCAATGTTGAATGCGATGATGATGTGTATTCATAATGTACCAATAAAGATTTGAATAAAAAAAAAAGAAATTACCTGACAGCCTTCCTTTCCACCTTCCTTTCTGATTTATGTCTTAGCTATCCTTCAGCCACCAAGAACTGCTTGAAGAAGGCTTTTTCTGTTAATCAGACCCTAATACTCTCTCCTCTGAGCCCCTAACACAATTACTCTCTGTCTCTCTCTAGCACTGTCCTTGCAGTGGAGGCCTCAGCCCTTCCACCTAAATACCAACTCCTGAAAGACAGCAAGGTTTCTATAATTACATTCCCACGTGTACAAGTAATTCAATTCAGTAGCCACTTCTGCTTTGGGTTATTTAAAAATCCACTGAATATAACACTGTTTCTTAACTTACCTGGCATCTCCTTTGGAAAGATTCGTATTTACAGGATTAAGAATGACCTTGTTTGCCTCAACATCCACCACACATTTGGTATGCAAGTCAATTTCTGTGGTAAAAAAAAAAAATCCATTGTTAAAAAGTAATTTATTATTATTTATTATTTGACAAAAATCCAATACTCTTTCATGATAAAAGCAAATTAGGAAGAGAAAATTTCTTAACCTAACAATGGGCATCTGTAACATCACACAGCTAACATCACATTTGATGGTGAAAGGCTGAACAGCCTAACATCCAGCATCAGGAATAAGACAAGGATGTTGACTAGTCTTCTCTCCAACATCATTCTAGAAATTCTAGTCAGGGCACTTAAGCAAGAAAAACAAACAAAAGACATCCGTGTTGGAAAGGAAAAAGTAAATCTATCTCTGAAGATATGATCTTGTATGTAAAAAATCCTACCAAATCTACTAAGAAAAACTCTTAGAATAAACAAGCTGAGTAAGGTTGAAAGATATAAGAAAATACAAAGCTATGTTTCTATACACCATCAATGAAAATACAAAAATAAAATGAAGAAAACAATTTTACTTATCATATCATTAAACGTACTAAACTACTTACAAAAATATTTAAAAGAAACGCCAAGACTTGTACACTAAAAATTCCAAAGCATTGTTGAAAGAAACGAAAGGCTTAAATAAATGGAAAGACGTCCTCTGTTCATAAATTGAGTTTACATTATCTAGATGGCACTATTCATTAAATTTACAAGATTCAAAGCAAGAGCTGGTAATATAGTTCAGTGTGTATGTGTTTAAATTCAATCCCCACTAACACACACACACACATATACACACAGACATACCACATACTCACTCAAAGGAATCTCTTTCCAAAAAAAAAAAAAGATCTAGAATAGCAAAACAAGCTTAAAAAAAAAAAAACTCACAGTCCCCTATCTCAAAGCTTACTATAAATCTACAGTAACCAAGATAATGTGCCACTGCTAAGTACATATACATAGATTAACAGAATATCACAAATATTGTATCTAAATCAGTGGAACAGAACTAAGAGTCCTGAAAAATACTGCCACATTTATGATCAACTGATTTTAGCAAAGACGCTAGGATGATGCCATGAGACGTAACAATCTTTTTAACAGACGATTCTGGAGACTGGTTATCCACATATAAAATAAAGGTGGATTTCTACCACACATCACACTTGAAATCCACAAAAGCAAGGAGAAAAAAATTTCAAATGAGTGGAAGGTCTAAATGTAAGAGCTAAAATTATAAAACTTTTAGAAAACCCCAGGCATAGGGACACTCGCCTGTAATCCCAGCACTAGGGAAGGCTGAGGCCAGAGAATTACTGCAAACTTGAGGCCAGCCTGGGCCATCTAGTGAGTTCAAGGCCAGCCTAGAATACACAGTGAGACCCTATCTCAAAATAAAACAAACAAAAAAACTTTTAGAAGAAAACATAAATATAAATCATATGGCCTTGGGCTAGGTGATAATTTCTTAGATATACAGCAAAAGCAAGAGCACAAAAGAAAAAAATTAGCTGGACCTCATCAAAATTTAAAAATATGTACTTCAAAAGATACCATAAAGCTGAAGATAGAAATAGAATTGAGAAAATATTTGCAAATCATGTATCTATAAAAGATATCAAAATATATAAAGAATTCTTACACTTTAACAAAGACAATCCAACTTCCAAATGGGCAAGAATCAGAACAGTCATCTCTAAAAGACACAAAACTGCCAAATAAGCACAAGAAAAGATGCACAACATCATTAAGACACTGACAAAATGTGAAACAAAACCACAAGGAGATGGCATCTCACACCCACTAAAATAACTACAATCAAAAGGTCAGATCATAGGCCAAGTACTGTGGTGCATGCCTGTGGCCCCAGATATACAGAAGGCTGAAGCAGGAGGATTACAAGTGGCAGGCCAGCTGGACAACTTAGCAAAACCTTATTTCAAAATAAAAATGAAGAATAAAAAGGGCTAGGATGTAGCTCAGCACTCCCTGAATTCAGTTCCCAGTATCCCTGTACATTACTGTAAAGAATATAAAAGGCCCTTTGGAAAACAACTTGACAGTTTCTCAAAAGGCAGGTGTGCCCAGCACTCTGGGAGGCTGAGGCATGAGGACTGCTAAGTCTGAGCCCCACCTTGGTGATTTAGCATCCCTTAGCAAGACTTTGTTTCAAAATAAAAAATAAAAATTGGGGATACAGCTCACCACAAAGGCCCTGGGTTCAATTCCAAATATTAAATGAAGTTGGTGTGTAGAACCGACAGCTCACAGGCTGCATGCAGCCTGCAATGTGGCCTCATGAGATCATAAGTTTAGAAAATTTTCACATTATGATGTACTTTTTAGTAGGTTTTCTTACAATTCTAGTGTGTGGTGCTTGTGTACCGAGGATGCAGGTAACAAGGGAGCAATGAGGGCAGGATGCAGTACAGCACTCACCCTGCCTCCTATGCCTGCCACACACAGTCAGATAGAAACTACTGCATACCAGGTACAGGGCTGTGTGGCTAGGGATGCACAGTGATCAGCCATGACAATTGCTCAACTTACCTACGTGTGTGCTTGTGAGGACAGACTTTCATGGTTACTACCAGTGAAATATGTGTATTTTCTTATTAAATGTGGGGTATGTTTATCATATAAAATAATTTAATAAGTTAAAATATATTTTTCATAGCTTTGCTACAGGAGGTACAAAAGGGTATACACTTCTTTGCTCATGTTATTGTCACAATTACATGTACAGCACTGCCAATACTAAAAGCCTCATAAAAAAATTTTTTTATTTGAGACAGAATCTCACTATATATATAAAACTATATATATAATATATGTTATTATATATTATATATATAGTTCAGATCAGCTTTGAACTTTCAATGTACTCCAGGCTGACCTTGAACTGGTGGCAATGCCCCTGCCTCAGCCTCCTGATTGCTGGGACTATGGGAAGGCACAATCACACCTGGCTATAATAAAAATATTTTTAAAGGAAGTTTTGTTACTTATACCCATTAATTATGGGTTTTATATGCAGTCCAAAAACAGTTCTTCATTCACAGTGGCCCGAGCAAGCCACGGCTTGTACACCATGTTATAGTTACCACAGGATCCAGCAATTCCACTCCAAGAGAAATAACTATCACGTCCATATAAAACTTACACAAAAATGCTCATGGCAGCATTTCTGAGATAAAACTGAAAAAGTTGAAATAACCCAGATAACCATCAAGAACTGAATGGATAATCAGGATATGTCCATAGAATAAAACACTATTCAGCAATAAAACTAATTGAAGTAATCATACAAAGTATAATCCGCCAATATAATGCGCCAATATTTAATTTCCTTTCTTGCACAGAGTGCTGAACCCAGGGCCACACACATGCCAGCCAAGTACAGCTTGCCAGCTGCTTACACTAAGGAAAAACACCAGTCACAAGGACCACGCGTCATAAGATTCCACTGAGTTGAAAGCCCCAAAAAGGGGAATCTAGAGAAACAGAAAGGTGACTGTAGTGCTTTTAGAGCACAGGAACAACTGGTATAGGGTGAAGTTTTTTTTGAAGTATGAAAGTGCTCTAAAACTGATTGTGCTCATGGCTATACAACTGTGAGCTTACTAAAAACAATGATCTGGATGCATTGCGTGAATGTGAATTCTACCTCAGTACAGCTATTTAAGAAAGCGTATTTATGTTCTCAGACTTACATATCCTCCTACTTGTCTGACCCAAGGTATGAAACTGTTTCTGTTCATCTCATCTCCACTGCCAAAAGATAAGCTCTGAGGAAAGGAGCTAATTGTTGGAGTCATTTGTGTTTTCCAAAGAACCTTGGCCAAATGTCAATGTCATATTGGTTAAATAGTAATTCCACTGTCAAGAAAGGTAATTTTAAAAATCCATTTGACCTTACATAGCAAATGCAAAACAAAAATGCTCCTCCCTCTGCTGGCCACAACTTAATTTTTTTATTATCAGTTATTCTACTTTATTCTCAAAGATACATTCTAGAAATACCAAGAAGTTAGTATTTCTTTGAGTCAATCCATTCTTAGGCATAAGGAGTGTTTGCAATTTGTTTTGTTTGGGGGAGTTTGTGAAACTGGGAGGTACTTTACCCCTGAACTTCATTCCTAGTCCTTTGTTTGCTTTCTACTTGAGACAAGATCTCAGTAAGTTGCCAAGGCTGGTCTTGAACTTATCCTCCTGCCTGAACCTCCTCAGTCGCTAAGATTAGAGGAATGCGCCAATATTTAATTTCCTTTCTTGCACAGAGTGTTGAACCCAGGGCCACACACATGCCAGCCAAGTGCTCTGCCACAGATCTACAGCCCCAGTCAAGAAAGGAAACCATCCATTTCTAATGCTCTCTGTTTACCTCAGCTCGACACCATCACAGAAATGCTGCAAGAACTCTCAACCACACTGCAGCTCCATTTCCATCATGCACATACCTCCTTAGGCTCAGAGCCCAAGAAAATGTGCAATCATCGTAATTTGCTAATCCTGACCTACTGTATTATCTGGCCCCTTTTACAGGCCAATCTCTATTATACATAAACTCATTATCAACTGTACGGAAATGTTGTGACTCTCAATCTACTAACTTACTACCCACCACAAAATCAGTTGTTAGTTTCATGTAAGAACATTTAGTCAGAGCAGAGGAGCTGCAGCATTAGTTTTATAAGAATGTAGCCTGAAAACCGGGTGTTAATCAAATATCTTGAATTAAAACATCCAAATATAAAAAATTCAAACATTTTCCTGAAACATGTATATATTTCTCCCTTATCCTCTTTAATATCTTCTCCCCCTGCTACACCACACCCCACCACATAGTTATCAAATACAACTATTACATAGTACGATTACAAGCCTCTAGAAAATTCTATACAATATAAAAACTCAATTAATAGGTAATACATCCAAAAAATTCATTTTGCCCTCAAGATAACAACACTTACAAATACCTCTACATCTAACATTCATCAAAGATGGCCTTTAATATATAAATAAGCATCATTACTTCTTTACTAGCTCATTGTGAAACAAAATTCTCATCTTCTGTTGATTGGTGTATAGACATTAACTAAAGGGTTTTTGTTTCCCCACAAAACTGTTTAGAACACTGAACATCTAGAACATCTAGAATACGCATAAAGCAAATAGAGAGCCCAGCCAGGTAAGCCATGGTGCACACCTGCAATCCCAGCACTCTGGAGGCTGACGCAGGAAGACAAGTTTAAACTCAGCCTGGACAACTTAAACAGACCTTATCTCAAAATGAAAAATAAAAAAGGCCTGCGATGTAGCTAAGGAAAAGGTCCTGGGTTCAATCTCCAGTACCACAAAATAAAGAAACAAACACATACATGCAAATGCAGTCAGATTTGAAAATAGTGTAAGTATCAGATACACGAAAAGTATTTTAGTATAAAATACTACATCTAGGGCCAGGGAGTTAGCTCAGTGGTTCCGGCGCCTGTCTTGCAAGGGCAAGAACCCAAGTTCAATCCCTGGCAACCACATAACAATACTGGGCGTGGAGACTCACACCCAGCAGCAACCAGTACCACATACCATAGTGCCGGGTGAGGTGGCTCACGCCTGTAATCCCAGCACTCGGGAGGCAGAGGCAGGAGGACTGCTGTGATGTGAGTTTGAAGCTGAGCTCAGGGCCAGCCTGAACTATAAAGCGAGACCCTGTCTCAGAAAAAAAAAAAAAAAATACTACATCTAGTGTATGCTCAAACTATAATAGACGGTTGAATTAAATTATGTTGCCTGAATATTCTAAATATAACACACTCTCTACTCAAAACTTCTTATTCTATATTACCTAGAAAGCAATGTGGTGATGAAACAGGTTTGCAAATTTAGGCCTTACATTTAATATGGAAAAAAACACCAAAAGCAAAAACTACCAAATAGCAAAAATCTAAAAGATAAACATCTTCCTCTTAGTTCAGAACAATACCGATTACAAAGATAAAAACCTACCTACTATTCACGCTTTGTAAAAACAGCACCAGGTACACCCATGTCTGCAGCAGTGTTAAGTCACAATTTTCTGAGGGGAAAGTGGCC
>PVIR01022299.1:0-28482 GCA_004026965.1 Petromus typicus
TGGGGCAGCTCAGCCTTCAAATACACTTTTATGAAAGGTGATGATGCAGTTCATATTGAAGGTGAATTCTCTTGGCTCCGGGGTCCCGCGATTGCCCTGGTAGAATGCAATCCACGTTGCATCTGAGTAAGCAAGGGAAACGGCCTTTGGGCTTTTGTCTGTTTCCTCCACCGCTTCTGTTTCCCTGCTTTGCTTATGGATTGTTATGAAATGATAAATTCTTGAGCAAAAAGGGAAGTACAACAGTAGTCTTGGCATAATAGCTTTGAGAATAAATACTTGAACTTGAAATGTTATGCAAATACATTTTCATGTGGAGTTCTACAGATTCAAGACATTTTTGTTCCTACCTGTGTGAGCAAAGAGTATTCAAAACTGATAGAGAAATTTTGTACAGATATTTTAAAAAGCAAGAAATGTACATTTATAAAAAAGACAGTTTCTTTAGTCGCATGCTAGTTATTAAAGTAATCATGAGTTAACCTGCTCTTATTTACAGTGAAAAATAATCTTCGGTATCATGAAACTTATACTTTTTCATTGCTAGCCTAACTATCACATTATTTATATTTTGCTTGTAAAATTTATATAATTCTTAATAATACAATGATTTGGTAATAAATATCCAGGTTAAACATAACATTTGCATACAGTGTATAAAAAACTACTGTATTTAAGAACTTACATTTCAAAACAGTGATATTGTATAGAAAATTTTAATAAAGTTAATATTTATGATATTAGATCATAGATATTACTGGTTTTAAGACTTTTTAAAATTCTTTGCCAGTCAAAAAATATTAAAATGCATCAACTACTTTTATTTACTATTACTGAGATTGGGAGGAATGATTATAAATATCTGCAGCCAAAGTAAAGAATGATTTTTGGAATCCTTAATACATCTATATATTGTGTGGCTAAAGAAAAATAGAAATTTCTGTATTTATAAATGAAGCACAAAAATCACATGTGAACATCTATTACAAATGTACCCAGGGTGCTATTGATTGTAAGAATATAAGCCTGAGTATGTATTTCTGTGTTTGTTTTGAAGTATCTACTAAAAAAAAAGGGAAAAATAACTTATGAAAAGCAAAGTATAGAAGAACACAGCTTTGATAACATGTTTTATTTTTATTTTCTGCTGTTTTAAATGTCTATCTTCGAACATAATGGCAATACAATGTATTTACTTGTTCAGGCAATGAATTGATGTTTTATGAGAGACAGTTGTAATTCTGTCTTAAAATTATTTGTAGTAGCCACATATATAATTATTTGAAAAGATGGTTAATAAAGAAAAGTAAAATTAGTCTTCATGCAAAAGATTATCATTTTCCCAATGAACATATATAAAGTGAGAGGTAAAAGTAGAGAAGGAATTGACTAATCCAATTGAAAGTATAAGAATAGATATAGAAAGTGAAAGTTAATAATTCTTACTTTTAAACTAATCACAAAGACTCAGTACTGAATTTAAAAAGACACAGATGTTTGTGGATAAAATATACTTAGATCTCAAAATCACCTGTCAGTACTCATGATCCTAATGTGTGACAAGTCCACCATTATTGAGTATAGGTTAAAAATTTAGTAGTTCTGTTTTGAGACATAACGTAACTGGAGAACTAGTGTTGTGAGCAATGTAAAAGACTCAGGACATATTCTATGACTCTAGCTGGAATTTTGGGTTAGAATTGCTAGAGTTACAAAACTGGAGTGTCAAGTTATTGTAATTTTTGGAAGTTGTGCTAAAATAAAGTGCACTTTCTATTTCAGTTCAGAAATGATTTATTTTGTGAGGACTCATTTTCAACACTTGTACTTTTGTTTACGATTAGTTAAATACTGAAGTTTAAAAAAAATGTCAGGGTCAAATAATACAGTATGCTTGGATAACATGTGTTTTGCTTCAAATATGCTGGGAAAATATAATAAAAGTCAGCAATTGAAAGACTGGGCAGTTGAAATATTGCAAGAATTTTTTTTTTTTTTTTTTTTTTTTTTTAGACAGAGTCTCGCTTTGCAGTTCAGGCGCTGGGCCTGAGCTCAGCTTCAGACTCACGTCACAGCAATCCTCCTGCCTCTGCCTCCCGAGTGCTAGGATTACAGGTGTGAGCCACCACGCCCGGCACTGTGGTATGTGGTACTGATTGCTGCTAGGCATTAATCTCCACACCCATTATGATATGTGGTTACCGGGGATTGAACCCAGGCACTTGCGCTTGCAAGACAGGCGCCAGAGTCACTGAGCTAAGTCCCCGGCCCAACAAGAGCTTTTAAGTTAATCTTGCCTGTCAGAAAAATCACAGGTTAAAAAGAAATATCTTAAATTTAAATATCTCAATATTGCAACATCTTTGAAACCATATTATTAATTATTCTGCTGTATAGATAACTGTTTAAAAATAACTCCTTTGTGTATTTGAAAACCAGAAAATTCCAGTGGTCAGTGTTGAATGTTCTTTTGCTGTCACATTACTGTTTTATAGTTATTTGAGAGTTTTGGATCCATCTGCTATAAAAATGTCAGAAATTATGTGTTTTGCACTCATATATTGTATTCCATGTATCAATTATATTCATCATCTTTTTGAATATGTCCTTGAGTGGAATGAAATATTATTTCACAGGCATAATTTTCAGTATGTCTATTGTGTTAATGTAATCTTTATTTGTGGAATCGTGAGCAATATCTGTACAAGACACAGCATTGTGAAGGTTCTTCAGTTGCTAACTATGACTTTAGTATAGTTTGTTCAATGTAGTTTTTCTAACATAATAACATAAGTAGTTAGCTTCCAGTTATTTGTCAAGTTCTATTGAACTTTAGACCCATGCTTAATCACTTGTGTAAAAACATCAAGTAGCATAAATATATTTATGAATGATTAGCTGAATAATATAGAGCAATTTTATTACTAAACACTCAGTGTTTTCCAAGAAATCTTCCATTAAGAAAAGACATTCTGTGAAACAATATCCATTGATACAAGGTAAAATTAGAAAAATAAAGCAGTGTATGGATTATTTTTGTAGGTAATATATTTTAACTAAGTAAATATTTGACAATACTTTGATTTTTTATTTATGCCTTAATAGAAAAATTATGAAAATTTTAATATTAGGAATCACAGGTACAGTTTTAAACTGCAAATAAATGAAATTAAAATATATTCAAAGGGAAAGAGGCAGGAGAAAATAAAGAAGGAAAACAAAAATTCCCTGAAGAAAGTTTTTAAAAATGAAATAAAATATATATATATATATATATATATATATATATATATATATATATAGTGTATGAAGGTAATACAGAGGGCAGAGGAATGGGAAAAAGCAGAATCAAGATATACCATGTGTAAGTACAAATTTTAAAGTTTAATGTGGTCTTACTGTATATCTAGAATGTAAAAATAAACTAAAATTATACAATAAATATAAGAAAATAAATAAAATTATATAATAAATTAATTATATAATATTATATAATTATATTATAATTATATAATAAATAAATTATATAATAAATAAATAAAATTATATGAATAAAGCAAAGATATAAATTAAACACAAATAAAATGCAAATGACAAGATATAGCACTTACAAGAATATAAAGCACCAAATTAAACAGATACAAATTGATAAAATAAAGGAATTTCTACTGTTCTTAACACTGGTGGTGACAACGAAGTCTAAGTTTTGTTGTGGTACATGTATGTGTCACAACTTTGCCACTCTGCAGAGTGTGGGAGTCTAAATAATTTAAGACCAGGAATTAATTAGAACAATGAAATGATATGGGACAGTTTAGTTTTATTTAAATATATCTGATTTGTTGTATCAATTTTTAGTAAATTTTATAAAAGAACAGCTGTGCAGAATTAAATACTAGCTGGAAATGTGTATACTTTCTTGTGCACTCTTCATAATATATTACAGTGTACCACACAATACCATTCATGTATCACATTTTCATTAGAGTCATAAGTGGAAAAGAAATCTCTGGTTCTGCATATATTCTATTGATTAAAAAACTTAGTGAGTAGAGAAATAAGTGAATTAATCACTTCTTAGTACCATTCAAAATTGTGTTTAGGTGTAAAAATTAATGTACATTATTTTTATCATTTCTCTGAGAAAACTACAGCCAAAATGTGTATGGCTAATGTTGTCTCAATATGCATTTTATAATTGAGAGATGCTCTGATTTTATCTTAATGTGTCTAACTCTCTTAGCTTCAATGTTGTCATACAGTATTTTTTTTTTAATTTCACCAGTGCTTCCATATACACATAAAATTGTTGAACTGTTTCTGGAGTAAGCTGTTGGTTTGTTGCTATACTAAAGGATTTCTTCTTTACATGTGCCCCAGGTGGGATACAGACTTGAATATATACTTTATTCACTCAGTGTTAAAAACAGCTCTCTTTCTGTGAACTCCTCAAAGGGTACTGTTTCAATAAATATGTTTTAACTATTTCAGGTTACCCTATAGGAGTCAATTCCATCTAGGGATAAGTTAAAATCTATGCAATTACAAATAATAACTAAGAAAGCAGATGGGAAAAGCAAAGTTCTTAGTTTTGGCATATCAATCCATTTCTTAAACTGCAATAGTTTTAATTTTAATTCAAAACTCCTGTTGTAAAAAAGACATAAAATGAATATACATGTTACCAGGAATTTCACTGTGACAGAAAAATGGTATTAGATATCACTTTATAATACATTTATTACCATGTTTACCATTATCCCAGTTATTCAGATTCTGGCAACCACCACAAGCTGAGTTTATCATTACCAGTATCCAGGCTTCTCATCATGAGGGAAGCTGGCAACACTGTAAGAAAACAACAAGTTTTGTAGACACAGACTCTGTTCCAGAAACGTTGACATGCACACACTTTCTCCTGGGTACAACTTCCCTCTCTGCAGTGATGATCACAATGTTGAATATTCATGAGTGGAAGAGAGCTACAAGACATAAAGAAACTGTGAACATATCTCCAACTGACCCAAGTATTTATTCAGAGGTCGTCTCCTTGATGATGTGGATCAATAATTGAAAAGATATGAGTTGAAAAGTGATGAAGTAGCTTCACATTGGCGATAGACTTCTGAAGATGCCATTTGCTAATTCAGACAGCTTCTTTGAGAAGTTAACCAGAGTTAATATTATATCTTCTATAATCTGACCAAATGCCTTATTTAAAAATAATTATCTAAAATAATATTATATCTTATAATATATATAATATAAAAGTTATAATATATCTAATATTATATCTATAATTAATACTATATCTTCTATAATCTGACCAAATGCCTTATTTAAAGGTAATTATCTAAAATAATCCACCCCAAATTAATGAGAAATAGCTACATTAAACTGTGTGTGCAAGTATGTACATATTCACATGTATGTATGTGTAAAAACCATACAAAAACATATTATAATTATGTGTGTGTATGTGTGTCCTAATGCTAAATATATGATTTTGGAATTACATACTTAGAAATTCAAAACACAGCTAAAATTTCTCCGTAATCTTACTTCATGAGGGAAATTACTACTCACTACTTCCGCTCACGAAATTGCTGAACCATAGAACATTTTCCTATTAACTAGCTATGGTTGATCATTTATAGTTGACTATAGCTATCTACTCTGCTCTGACAACCTCTGCTGATATTTTAATTGCTTTTCTTTGTTTCTGCACACATTTGAAACTTTTGAGATAAATAGCAATTAAAATGTACAAATATGTCTGGTGGTAATCACCATCTTTATTTTCTGACAAGCCAAATAATGAGACTTTGACAGCAGTAAATGAGTTTATACTCCATTAGGCTTAAATACAATAGAAACATTTTTCAGGGGCTGGTTCATAGCAAGTTCAAAAAATGCCATCGGTAGCAATTCATCCTAGATGTATACACAGAGAAAGTGCACTGTGGAAACAAAAATAAATTTCCACAGGAGAAGGTGAAGTGAATCTTGGGGAGGATGAGGTTCAAATATTGTGAAGCATCTTTTATTGTTTGTCTTCTCATAAATTATTTATTTCTTAGCAGGAAATTTATTTTGATTTAATAACATTTAGAATAATTAAAAATGATGTGAAATGTACTACTTAGGTATGGTGAGAATACAGTGGTAGTTCTAAAGTATGAAAGGAGTTTGTTGCTCTTGTTTTTGTTGAAAATTATGTAAGTTCTTTTATTATTCATTGAGTTTATTGGTACATTTCAGATTTACATTATGATCACATTCAACCTTAAATTTTTTTGCCTGTACATGATATATCTTGATTCTCATTTTCTACTATTTCCTTGCCCTCCTTCTAACCCTCCAAGTCCCTATAGGCATAAGCTTTATTTCTATTTTTGTTTTTACCATCATATATTTTCCTTCCCTTCTTTACTTTCTCCTGTGCCCCTTTTCCTTTTCCCTTTGTACAACTTTGTTTTTCCTATTTCAGAATATGTATCATACATTCTGAACCTCATTTACACCTTTAGTAATATCACTCTGCCAAAGTTGGAAGATCCAATTCAATAATAGGCATCTGAAATGAAGAGACACTTTCCAGATAAAGAAGTAATGGTAGCAAAGAAAAAAAACCTGTTCAACATCACTGGTCATTCGAGAGATGCAGATGAAATCAACACTGAGATTCCATTGTGGTGATGATGAACTTTTCTTACCTTTTCCCCCAACCCCAGTGCATCAGTGCTCAAAACCCTGCATTTGTGCTCGAGTCTTACATCTTAAAACTTGTTCTATATGAAATTCTTAAACATTAGAATATAAGTAATCAGAATTCATTATCTGCATTGATAATAATTTTTAGCATCATTCAATCACATTTCAGAGACACTAAGTTAATTCTTGTCATGAATTAAAATGTAAAATTTAATAGAGAGAAAAATTGCTCAAAACGAGGCACACAGGAAGCAAAAGAATAGACATGTAAGAAAGGGGGGAATCAATTACCAGATATACTATCCAATTTCACACCTCTACTGACCAAATTCCTCCTTCCTGACTTCACCTTCTAACAGCTGATTCAGCTATGACTTAATCTATAAATCAAGCTATTGAGTGGTTGATTCGCTCAAAATCCAATCACCTCTCCCAACAATCAATATTAACTGGCACACGTATTTTAAATGAATTTGAAATGAACATTTTCCAAGTGAATATAAAATAAAGAAGTGTAATTATTTTGATATTATTATGAGATCACATTTTAAGATGATATAATATTTGCATATTTGTGGTTCGATTATTGAAATAATGACCTTCATACAAGTGTTGTGTTCAAAACCAACAATGCAGCAACCACTAGAATGATGATTAATTTTGTCAACTTGAAAAGACTTTGGGGTGCCTATATAAATGTGAGTACATATTCCTCCATGTATGTACAAGAGTGTTTCCAGAAAAAACTGGACAAGGAGTCGCTGAAATGATGAGAAAAATTTGTCCTGATGTTGACAAAACTGTTGAGAAAGTGAGAATCAGGATGGAACAAAAAACGGAAGCAAGATGCCCATTCCATACTTGTTGAATGGTTACACCTTTTACTGTTATCACCAGGGACGAAGGATGCTACATGCTGTAAGGTCTGAACGCCCTTTGTACCATGAGCTCTCCAGGCCTTCAACTTCAGAGTGGGATTGTGTCATGGGACTCTCTCCTTAAATGTTCCTAGTCTCTTGCACTTAGAAGTTCCCAATTTTCTTGACTCTATATCCCGTGATTGTGGGACTATTCAGCCTCCCCTCATGTGATCCAACCTGCTGAAGTCTGTACTACATACAAAACTTTACTCCTTAAAAAACCCTACTTCATTACTATCTTTTACACATTCCTCTTCAAATTTACATCATTGAACAAAATATCTTATAGCTATTTCTTTGAAGGTATCTATCCAAATATAGTTTAGTGATAATGTCCCTGTTTTTTTTTTTTTTTTTTTTTTTTTTTTTTTTTTTTTTTTTTTTTTTTTTTTTTTTTTTTTTTTTTTTTTTTTTTTCTCAGATTTGGCTTGATGGACACTTTACCTGTAACACAGATGTCCAGGTTCTGGAAAGTAGCACACTAGATGTAATGTTCTCTCTTCACCATCTTGAAATTAGACAAAAAAGAAACCAAAACAAAACTTGCATTTTCATGTTTTCTAAATATCTATCAGTTCTGTATCCATTTTTCTTCAGTTTTAATACATTTTGGCAAAGCAATGCCTTCCATGGAAAGCAAAAGAAGAGTGGTAAATTTAATGTCTTTTTTAAAAAAGTAGTGATAGAAACTATAAATGGTAAGTAAATAACAACTCTGCTTTATCAGACATATGTTTAAACACATAATATGTGTCAGAAACTACAGCATGTTCAAGAGAAAACTAAGAGTAGGAATTCTCAAGAAATTGTACACATTTTGATATTATAATGCTATTGCAGCAGGCAGGACAGGCAACTAGGGAAAAGACAGGATTGAGAAGGAGATAGTATTAGCCAGGGAAGGGCAAGATGAGAGGAAGCCTGAGACAGAGGGTGAATCAAAAGCCAGCCGGCAGGATGGGGCCACAGTGAAAAAGGCCAGGACTTCAAATATCCAATAAACAAGGATCCCAAGATGTACTAGTGGGATCTTCCTCACCAGGGTGAGACAAAAACAAGTTGATGGATAATCAGTAGCACTAAACCTCTATTCAGACTACTCTGAAGCATGCCTCTGACCTGGGTGTGCTGATGGTAGAAAAGTTGGTGGTGTTTGCAAATTTCCACTTACTATCTATATGACTATATTTTTTAGGAGCACTCCTGGTCAGACTGCCCTGCTTGTGACATCATTGGTTCACTTCAGCTTGGCCCAAAATGGTCTGCAATGTGATTATGTCCATGTGGAAAAACTCCTGGAAGAGTCTCTACAGCAAGTCACTTTCAAGCTCTCTTTTGATTTCAGGAGCTTTCTTTTGAAAAATTCCCATCCTATTTATCTGTCACATCCCAGAGCTCTTGAGCATCAGGAGATATGAACTCTATTTTTATGTGTACTTCATAGCAATAATATTTTAAAATACATGTTACCAAGAAGTGTATGCATGTATATACTTATTTCATGAAGTGGAAAAAGATTTACACAGGAAATATATTTTTTGTAATATTTTCTTCTAAAAGAGCAAGGTCACTTCCTACTCAAAATATTTTTCTCTTTGCACATCATGCTAAAATCATGTACTTCTTTTCAACTCTTGATTGTGCCCACCAAATAACAGCAGAAAATGGTTAGAAATACTTGTTCTACAGAGCCACAAAGCACTTTGATGAGGTGAAAATGCTGAAATTTATATCCATTGGTATGCCAAGCTTTAGCAAGCAACATATTGGTTGAAGATCAGCAAACCTTAGAGTTAGACCCTCTTTTCTCAGTTCCAGGAAAAAAACAGAATCGGCTTCAGAAATTCAGAGGCTACATTTACAAGAGTTCTGCCCAGGACTTTGTTCTTTTGTTATCTCACCATGTGTGTTTCATTTTAAGGAAGTGATTGCCATGTGGTTTTGATTCATTTGTACTCAGCTTGTAAAAGTACTGTGTTTTAGAAGGTATTTGATGTCCACCGAAGTTTTGAGCCTCTTTATAAGCTTTTTTATCAAAACCAGGAAATTTTATTTTGTGAGCATTTGAAATTAAATAGCAAGTGGTTCACATTTGCTACAAAAATAAAATTCTCAATCTGCTAACTGATATACATTGTGGAACGACTTTCTATTTCCATTTCCTTCCATGATTTTGTTTACACTTTTTCAATGAAGTAATTAACTGAGGTAACCTTGAAAGTTCAAATTGATTTCATTTTACTGAATTACTCATACCTTATCTCCTTTCACTTTTTCCTGTTTTTACTTTAATTCACTCATTTGTTACTCATTCTACAGATTTCAATGCACATAATTGTTATAAATTACCACTATTGTTATAATACTTCTTGTAAATAAAATATTTAAATGTCTTTGATAAAGTATTCGTTTTGTACAGTTGTCAGATTCTTATATACATATATTTATTTTTCAAAATTGTTGTTGATTATATTTAATACTCTGTTTTTCTTCAGTGGATCATATAGGTACTTGTTTTCTTTAGTATTTTTTAAATTTTATTTCAAAGACCAACTGAGATGTTTTTTCAGTATTTATTAGCCTCAAAGAACTTTATCACATGAACTTCTTTTCTTTTTTATCTTTTGTCTTTTAAGTCTTCTTAGTTTTATGCTTGCTATCTAGATGTCTCCTCTAGCTTAATGCCCCAGGAGACAGCCCTGCTCCGGGGCCCCTTCCCACCCACCTCCTGGGGAGCTGGCTCTGGGGCTCATGACTCCCATCCCCTTCCCTTTTCCAGTCTCTTGGTGCTGTTGAGGGTCATTTCTATCTCACTTCAGCAGGGAACTGGCAGCTTTTGTGTACACTCCGCTCCCACCAGCCACCCTGAGGAGAAGAAAGAGGAGTAAACCAAGCGGCTGTGCGGAGCCCCACCATTTCCTTCTGTCTTACTACACTGTCTTCCATAGAATCAGAAACTCCTCTCCCATCCATGAGCGGCCCGGAGTCCTGATTCCTGACAGGAAGGACAACAGAAATGTTTCCCTGAGCCAAGTACTCCGGCCTTAGTTTTCAGAGAACTTAACCCTCACAGTCACTTCAAGGGAATCCTTTTGGTTGCTTATGGAATGGGTGTGTTCCTTACCACTCAGACTAGACCTTTCAGCCAGGGACCAAAACGGGGCTAAGGGATGCAAAACGCAGCGTGGTCCTGCCAGTGCAGTGGTAGCTTCCTGAATGGCATGTCCAGTTCTAGACACTGCTGGCTAAATTAACAAACTGAGTAGAAAAGTAATAGAAATGAAAGTAACTTACCTCTAGCCAGCTTCAAACATTTACCTGGAATAAAGTGAGTACCAAATAACCAGGGACATTGGGCTTAACTTTTCTGTTATATATATATATATATATGTAAATGATAATTTTGAGAAAGATTTTCAGTTTGGTGCAAAAGAATAAAGCTTCTGCCATGGAAAGATGTGTCAAAGATGTAGATGGTACTGTGTGCTGCTAGGTTTCACCAAAGTAGGTATGTCATAAGGTCATAAAAAAGGTGGGGAGTTTTAAAGGCAACTGGATGAGGGTGTGTGAATATAGGTTAAAAGAATAATGTGGGAGACAGGGGAAGCACACACAGTCAAAATCCTCATGGCAAACTCCAGTCCCTTATGAATCCCACAGCAAAAGGATTAACAATCAACAAATTAAAAAACTGGAACCTTAAGGAAAAGGCTGACCCTGGGCTCAACTCTTGCTACTCTGAGCAGTGGCAGCAAAAGGCCAAATACCACACAAGCAGAAAAGGTTCATCTCCTGAGCTCGCCACACCTTTATTTGGTACCAAACTTTCACAACCAAAATACTATCATGCTTAAAACAGGGTGGTTATCAGACTAATCCTTGTAGTTGAAAATCCTGTAGGACAGGGCAGACATATTTAAATCTGACTAAGACCCAGTAAGTCCTATTAGTAAGTCTTTTGTTTAACAAAAATTGTGAAATAGGTACTATATATATATTATCAACAATGAAAATTTGTACCAGTATATGGCTTGACTTAAATCTCATTTTTTACCATTCCTCTACCCACCTTACAACCCTACTCCCTATACTCATAAGCTTTGCTTCCATTTTTTATTACCATCACAATTTTCCCCTCATTACTTACCCCTACCCCATTTTTCTTTCAATAGTTTATATTGTACAGTATCTAACACACATTTTTAGAATTCATTTACATTTTCAGTTTCTCATTTAAGAGAAAAGATACTATATTTACACATCTATGACCTATTTATTTCACTTATGAGTATGTCTTGAAGATAGAAGTTCAATTTGTGACAGCTAAATCTTGGGAACAACTCAAATGGCCATCGAGTGGAGACTGGATAAAGAATATGTGGATTTTCCATAGGAGGTGTATTACTCTGCCATAAAGACTGACAAATTTGAGTCATGCATACTCAGATGGATGTACCAGTAAGTAAGTGTTAAGGCAAATAATCCTACTGCAGTAATCCTTATAGTTTAAGATCCCACAGGGCAGGGCAGATGTCTACAATAATACCAGTAGTTGATCATGCAGAGCATGACAACCATCCAGGGCAGACATCATTAGTCCAAGTAAGTCCTAAGTTTGAGTAAGTTGTCCACAGTTCCAAACAGAATAATACTGAGTGAAGGATGTGCATAACACAATCACTACCCTGGGATATGAGCAGAAGCAATTAATAGGTTTATAGCCTACAAGGAGTAAAAGAGGACAGAGGAAGACAGATCTGCTGCTTGTATGGCAGCTTGCTGCTTCCCGCCTGCTTTGCCATGAACTCCTCTGTGATGCTCTTCCACCATGACAGTGTACCTTGGAGCCAGCTGAGTGTGGACTGAAACTTTCACAAACTATGAGGTGAACTACCCTTCATCTCCTTAACATCGAGTGGTTAGTGTTTTGTCTGTACAAGAGAGATAATTGAAACTGATTGTAGTACCAGAGAATTGAAATCATTGCTATGGCATCATCTTCCATGTGCTTTAGGAACTTTTAAAACTGTTTTTTTTGTTTGTTTGTTTTTTGTTTTTTTTTTTTTGTGAAGACAGGAAATTCTTAGAGATGCCAATTGAAGAAGCAACCCTGGAATACCATAAGTAAAATTGAGGGACATTTCAAGTAAGAATTTAGGAGACTAGACTGCTGATAGAAATGTGATTGATAAACACTGGCTTAGGACATTACATTTAGGAGCAAGGATTACGTGGTTTTTATACTCTAGGTCATGTGTGCTATGCTTTGACAGAGAATTTTTCTGCATTTTGCTCCTATCCAGAGACTTTGCCTGAGACTATAAGGAAGGATGGTGAACTCATTAACCTGGTGAAAGAAATGTCAAGATAGTCTAACATTGAGGCAGTGGAATGGCTACTGTTGGGGACTTTTAGCCAGGTATGTGTTAAATGACAAGAGTAAAGAGTCCAGATGAATAATTTAAAATGTTTTGAGTTTGACCATAAAAGAACCACCATCAAGTTAAGGCCAGAACAGAAAAAATAAAAAAGAGTTGGTTGCTGAAAAGATTATTAATAAAAAGCCAAACATTTTGGAACAGGACTTTTGCAAAGATGACCTGAGGGCATTAAAAGAACCAGCAGAACTCCACCCTTTATAGCTTCAAAATTGCAAAGGTGAAATTCTTTGCTCTGAGAAAAGAGCTCCAGGGTACCATGGGCGATGATGGTGATGAAATTTGTTCCTTAGGGCTCAGACCACAGCACTCAACAATCAAAGCTCTGGACCAGCACAGCCAAGAGGGAAGGAATCCTGTTCTGCTTCCTATTGTTCTGCTTCCAGATGGACTTTGGCTTCCTCCATGTGGTGTCAACTCTAGGCACTTTCAGGGTACCTAGGTTTGGAGTTAGGAAAGCTTCCACCCAAACTTCAGAAGAGTCTAGGTAACTTAGGCCATGTGGCTTGTGTGGGCAGTGTGAACCTGTAAATGTGAAGCTGCAGGTGTAGTGCAGACATCAGAAGGTTGGAGAAGCCAGGAACATGGATTATCTGAGGAAAGTAGGAGGGAATGAGTAAAGTCAGCCCAAGACAGAAGCTATGAGAGCCACTAACGGACTGAGGGTGGAACTACCCTAGCCTGTCAGTTTATATCATGCTACAGATTACACTAGATGATGGACATGGTACTATGGCATATAATGTTTGCCTGGCTAGATTTGCGTTTTGCATTGTTTCCATTTTTTACTGTTATATATTTGTGCTTTTTGGAATAGGGATGTTTATCTTGTGACATTGTATTGTGGTAATGATTAACTTTCTTTTCATTTATACAGAGAGTCACTGCTAAGAGCTTGTCATGAATCCCAGCAGAGCCTTTGGACTTTTCAGCAATGCTGAAAGTTTTAAGAGTTTGGTGACTCACAGTTGAACTGAATGTCTTTTTATCAAATGGATGTGCCTGAGTCTATTGTAGAATATTATGGCTTGTGTATAGATACCTCCCCCCAAATTTATTGTGGTCATTAGTGGAAAGTTTCAGAGGTGGCACTATTAGGGTATATGAATATGGATTAAGGATGTGATCCGGAGATGAACAGTAGGTATAATGGAAGCCTCACTCTGGAAAATGAGCAGCACCACTCAGTTGGCGGGAAGCTGGAGGAACATAAGAAGACAAAAGAAGGCAAGCTTGCTGCTTCCTTGGCATCTTCCTGTCTCCTGTCTGCTTTGCCGTGGACAGTTTCTCCTCTGCAGGGCCCCTCTGCCATGCTTTCTTTCTTGTAGCTATCTGATGACTGATTAAAACCCCTACAAACTGACCTGAAATAAATCTGTCTTTTAACTTGGGTGTCAAGTATTTTGTTTTATCAGATATACAGTTAGTATGTGTTTGTAATATATAAATTTCCATAAGAATTATGACACATACATACACATTTTATCTTCTTATCCTTTTCCCCACTCTCCTTTAATTTACAGCATCAGATGTATTTATCTTTAATGACTATGTAAGCATAATTATCATATATGCAGATTGAAAATCAGACTAATAGACCAAAGAATAGATAAAATATGTGGCAACTATAATAAGTCAAATTAAAACTTTAGATATATTACTGATACTGGAATCCAAGCGCAAAGGCCCCAGGGTTAGGGGTTAACCACATAACAATATTGGGTATGAAGACTCACGCCCAGCAGCAATCAGTACAACATACCACAGTGCAGGGTGTGGTGGCTCATGCCTGTAATCCCAGCACTTGGAGGCAGAGGCAAGAGGATTGCTGTGATGTGAGTTTAAAGCTGAGCTCAAGGCCAGCCTGAACCACAAAGTGAGACCCTGTCTCAAAAAGCCTTAAAAAAAAAAAAAAAACTTCCATGTTATCTTCCCTTTATGTCAATATTTAATTAATAACATTTTCTTAAATTTCAGATATCTTTAATTCTATATATTGCATATATTTTATATTTCTGTAATATTTTAAATGATTACTTTTGGTCAACATTTTAAGTTAAGATTATACATATGTGTATAACAGGTTTTAATGTATTTATCTGATATTCTAAACATCTGAATTATGCATTAAATAATCCTCCTTACTTAAATAGCTAATATTTTAATTTTACTTATATTATATGCAAATGTTAATATATTGCTAGTGGATTACAATGTCTTCCTTTGAAGTTCGGTGTGCTATGATTTCTTAGGCAGAAAAATACCTGGAAAGTCTTTCAATAATTTAAAACTCCTTTACTGTACCCAAATCATCAATTAGTAACAAGATAATAGTGTGAAGCACACCATATCTATAAAGTACTACCTTTAGGATACTGTATATTTTAAGGTACCTTTTTCAAGTTATTTTGTACCTCTCCCAGCTCCTTTCAAAAAAAAAAAAAAAAAAACTCTCAAATGACATTCCTCAAGCCATAATTACCAAATGAGTTTATGATTTTTTATTATTGTTAATTTTTCTGTGGAAAAGTTAAGCAATTCATGATTCTGGAGATTAAAGTGTACTACTGACTCATAAAAAACAGAAAGGTTTGGGTAGCGAGTTATTTAGTTGATGAGAGCTGAGAAACATAAGAAGGAAATAGTGTCAGAGAAGAAAGGAGTAGGACCCAGATATAGTCTTCAAGGTTGTGCTCTCACGATCCACCAAGAAATGTGCTTTGTTAATTCCCTCAGTGTCCCTCAAGCCAATCACAGGAACAGTTCAACTGAACTGCCTCGTGAGATGAGGAAATGGGATCCGTTTATTCATGGGAACCACACTGGCTGGTGTGTGAGTAGTCATCACTTGGAAAGAATGATAATTTGACCTCTTTATTATAAAGAATATAATCAAACCTTAAACAATTTTCAAAGTTTATATAGAATTACACTAAGATATCCTGTTCTAAATTTTTGGAATATCAAAATGGAAAGTGAGAAATCATTATATATGCATCATTAAAGTTCATATTTCTTTCTCTTATATCATAGCTAAACTATTCTTTAGTTCTGACCTTTATACAATCCAGTTGCTTGATGTTTAAATTTATCATAATATTTAGAATTAAATTGAAACTGATATAACTAGAATATATTCCATAATATAAGAATTATTAAAACATTTGTATGGACAGCTATTAAGTACTAGTAGCATACATTAAACTAATAGAGATATCTATTGTAGCTCAAAATTTCTCAGAGTGTATAAACAGCACACTCTTGCTATAGTGTGATAGAATTAGCCAGGCACTAGAATTTTGAGCTTTTATGATGTTTAGACTCAGAAAATTAATAGCAGGCTATTTTATAGTATGAAGCACACCATATCTGCAAAATACTAATATTTTAAATGTAATAATGGTTACATCAATTGAGATTTTAGAAATTATTATTTTTCTCTTCATTGGATTTATCCAAGGATTATGACATATGATTTATTTAATTCAGGAATATTCAATCAATTTAGGAGGTGGAAATAAGACGTTTAATTATCCAGATATCTTTGAAACCTTGAAGAAAGATGTTGAATAAATTTTAAAAAGGTAGTAATGCTAGCACAAATTTATGTTTTATAAAATGAGAGGATTATGTATCAAAATTAGGTGTCATAAAGAAATATTCAATACATTCAATACATGATAAGATAATATTCAAGTTTACATTTAAAACAAGGGAAAAGAACATTTATAATTTATTTTTCATATTTATACATTACTTTTTTATAGAGATTAAAACATTTTTCATCATCTTCTTTAAGATATCCTATTAGTCAGGAGAAGAACGGCATCGTGTTGGCATGAGTTGTTTTACTTTAATCCTCATAATTCATGACCTCTTCCAGTTAGACCTGACTTATGATTATCTTCCTTGATACCCATGAGCTTGGAAACTTGTCCAATACTTATTGTACATGTGATCCTTTCATATAACACTGCTACAAAAGATAGCTTTGAATATGGATGCATAAAAACAAACAAACAAACAAACAAAACACTGCAAAGAATCAGAAGTTATCTGCAGATTAGGAATCATAAAAGAGAAAACATCATTCATCTTGAGGAAAAGCACATAATCATGTTCTACTCTTTTCCTCCCTGCACATAGCTAAACATCAAGTGTTTGTGAGGTTCTACGTACTTTTCTTTTGTTAAACACTTTAGGAATATTTTAAGTTATGCATAAAATTGAGATTTTATTGTAAGAGTGAATTAATAAGAAATCCAATCAAGTGATACTTCTGCTTTGCTATAAAAATAATTGTCAGTAAACCATAAACAAGAAATATACCCTGCATTTATGATGAGATGACACACAACAAAGATGCATTAATATGACTTCAAGAAAGATAGACTATAATGAAGAAAAGGAAAGAGGTAAGACTCTTACACAAGAGTAGATTGCCCCCACAAACAGAAGAACATTAAAATGCTGTGTGGGTGTGTGGAAATGGAGAATACATGAGCATCCTCCTATGATGGATTGAATCAATGTAACAATGAAAAACTTTTGAGAGGGATTATGAGGAGAATCTTTTGTGATAATGCAGGTTACAATTCATATGGTTAGTAAATGTTGCAAATATTCTCGATATATTTCCTCATCAGCCAGATACATACACAAATACACACACACACACACACACACACACACACACACACACACACTCTCACACACACACACAAACACGGAGATGGTCATAACCTTATTAAATCTTGAGAAACTTATTCTTAGTCAAAGATTGTGAATCATAAACAAACTTCATTCATATCACCTAATGAACATGATACTTTGGCACCACAGTGTACTTTGGAGATTCAGTTGTATGTTATTCTGGACACAGGCTGACTGCACACCTAACACTGTGGAAAAGCATTTAACCATATATCTCAGACTTAGGTAAAGACAAAACTAGAAATTAAAGTATTTTTCTACTAAATAATGTTGTTTTTGCACCAGAGAACAACTTGAAGAATCTGTAACCGGGCAATAATAATACATGGCCTGTCTCTCCATAAGAATGTTCCTCAGAATCCATAAAACATTGGACTTAGAACTCTGTGAAGATAGTGGTGAGCCTCAGTTATTTAAAATAGAACTGTATTTGAATACAATTAACTTGCTATTTACTGTATACTTTGTCATATCTAGATTGTTTCTTTTAAATATTTTATATAGCAATTATACTGTATTATTTGGGAAATAATGACAAGGAAAGTAAAAAAAATCTGTTATGTTAATATCGATATAAATTTTCCAATAGAGATTATTGAATAAAAGAATAAAATTTTAGAGATAATATAAAATCTAAGAGAAAATTTGAATGGCAAATATTACTTTTGTTTGTGTTTAGAAATTATCCCCAAACCTCGTGCAGTTGTAGGTGGAGCTTTTTCAGAGATGGCTGAATGTAGAGTGTATGATGATGAAATGGACTCATGGTGCAGTGCTAGGGTCAAGGGCACTAGGATTAAGGGTATGAGTTGGAGACATCCTAAGTAGCCTGGGGTAGATATAAGAAACAGAAAGAGATGTGGTTGTTCCATGCTAGCTTTGCTTCCTTCGTAGACTCTTCTCCTCTGTGATACCTGTCATACTACCTTGATATGGACTGAAAGCTCCAGTTTATGAATAGTAAACTAAATGAATCTTTCCTTCTTTAACCTGTGGTTCTTAAGTATTTTGTCCCAGTAAGGAGAAAAGTAACTAAGACGAAACTAATAATGACAAGTGCATTCTCCAGGGAGAGGAAAACATATTTTTAAAAGTCAAAGATATGAAAAGTAAGAATAGTGTCTTAAGACTACGTAATTCATTAGATTGTTGTATACAGTAAAATATAAAAAGAGATAGCAGCAGAAGCCAGGTCATAGAGACCCGAGCTGATTTTCTAACTGATTTGATTGTAAACAGAAAATGGTCTTGTTTATCAGGTAAAGAAGTTAAGATTATTTCAGGACTGCGAGAATTATCTAAACAAATCTGTACTACATTTGCATAAAAAGAATGGATCAAATTACTTTGATTTATAATTTAAAATGATGAAAACAAATTTTTCAAAAACACTAACTAAGATAAGGTATAGAGAGAATTTTGGTGAAACTGCGAAAGTGTTGTTTAAGATTATTGTGCTTGCTCATATCCCGTGATTATTGTTAACTTTCCACACGGTTGATGTAATCCTTTAGCAGAAGTAGTTTACAGTGTATAAAAGCAGCCTGAAAAACAACTGCAGCACTCTCGGCATTGGCCGATGAGTCCTTCCAAAGACCCGGTTTTTCTATTGTTTTTATTTCGCTTTCCTATCATCTTTATCTTTTTATATTTTTCTACATCCTAACCCCTCCAACTCGAGAACCCCTTTGCTCTGCCCTGCTGGCTCGCGACATCATTATCTTCTATATAAGCTAATAATTGTCTGAGATTATGAAGTGGTAAGATACATTTAAAAATAAAGGAAAGTATCATGCTGTACTAAGAAAGTGTGCAAACCTAGATCTATTGCAAAGGGAATCATTATTCAAAAAAAATAAGATTACTAAGTATATAGTATTATCCCATTTAAATTCTGTTCTATAAGTTCAATATAAATATTATAGTATTTAAAACATTTGAAAAATGAATATTAAAAATTAAATGTACTTTATCTATGTTAGCCTGATTAATTGAATATGGTTATATTAAATATATATTATATTAATATATATAATATTATGTATAATATAATATATAATATATATAATTATATATAATGTATAATATATAATATATAATATATAATAATATATAATATATATTTAATATATAATAATATATTAAATAATATATTAAATGAATATATTATTCATTTCACTGATCTTGTTAAATGATAAAAAGTATACATGGACCTGGAAAACTTTTGGATTATAAATCAATAAACATCCTACAACATACATACTTCCTTTGATATTCTTGATAATTCATAAGCTTTCTCTTTAGATTTGAGTCAGATAAGAAAATTGTCTTAATAATGATGCTAGTTTCAATACTGAGCTATTCTAAACTCATATAAAACCTAATAAATAAATAGTTATGAAAAATTTTCATCACATGCAAAAACTGATGGTATCATTTTTACTACAATACTGCCAAAATTATGCACATTCAATGAAAACATTGTTTTTCCATAACATTAAGTTTTACCATAGATTTAAGGCCTTGCCTTTCTAGTTAATTAATTAATTAATTAATATAAAAGTAAACTATAATAGGATAAGTAAGGACATTAATTCTATGATAAAGTTTTCTATTTTAATCATAAGAAATTGAAAAATGAATTATAAAATGATAAAAATATGTTTTATGTGAGAATTTGATATCTTTCCTTGATGGGCTTAACATGGAAGAATGGATGTGATTGAGATCAGGAAAAGAACATTTAAAATGAGAAAGAAAATTCTGTATTCTCTGAGGTTACACCAAATGCCTGACATCCTAGAAAATTCAATGCTGGATTTTTTTCCACATTATTCTAAGGTGAAGCAGATGTCATAGTTGTGAGATCTTAATTTGAAGTTAACTGTAAAGGTGCCGCTCAAGCTTTGTGCTCTCTGGAACAAATCATGGTTTTCTTTTCTTTGGATAATGTGTACAATTCTAACTATATTGAAATAGACAAGAGCAGAGATTACTTCAAAGAAAAATGAAACTTTATCATTGTAACCTGAATATACCCCAAATTATGATAGCAAAATGTAGGGTGGATTTAAAAAAAATAATGGAAAAAGAACTTCAATTGCCATCATTGTAAAAGTATCATCCTGGCAGAATTATGTTGTACCTGTTTGAGTGAAATATATATATATATATATATATATATATGCATTCTATATATTCATATATAAATATTTTCATCCATAACTCTCACACTTTCTTTTTCATACTGATTAGAGCCCAGAAAAAATGTCATTACTATTTCTGTGCTATAGATTTTATTTATATTGACGAAAACAAATCCACCAAAAGGAATGTCAATATGAACTGCACTCATCACCTTTACTTCATTTCCATTTTCATAGCAGCCTCATCCTGTCCTCTTTGACTTCTCTGACCCAAAAAAAACATGGACTCTTTGCTCCATGCCCACCACTTTTTAGTTTATGACATTTTATTCCCTTCTTCCTGCGCTAAGCAAGGCCAGTGCTTGCGTGTAAGACTTGTCAGGCTGATTTACTAGTGACTTTTTAACCTTTACTCTGGAGGAGGTGTTCACTCCCATAGTTTAGAAAATTATGATTCCCACCCATAATTGGTGTTATGGCACAATTTAAGTTTCCTTTTGTATTATCATCATCAGCCTTCAGGCTTAGCTCAATTTACAATTACAGTGTGACTGAAAACATAGACACAAACACAAACTTGTAGAAGCAATACATGTTTTAACATCTTTTTTTATTTATGACATTAATAATTTTGTTTCAGTTCAAACATCATTTTGAATATAATTTTATATCATTAAATTTGCGCCATATATACCATTTGATTTGTCATTATATTTAAAAAAATATTTACATACTTTCAATATTTTCTCAATACTTAATCAAGTAAAGGATATTGCAAGCAAATGGGCTTCTAAATATTTATGAATTTAAATTGTTTTATACAAGTGTTGGTGTAGAATATATAATTAACTTTCTATATATCTTTTCAATCCAAAATATTAAGGATCATATAGAGCTAATTTTGTGTGAACATCTAAGAAGTACATTATTCACTACTATATCATTAATATCATTGCTTACATCTTTGTTGTTTATATGTTTAAGAGGGAATAAAGTTTACCATATGTAATAAGTGCTACAAAAATCTCTCAAGTATTATTCTTTATTGAGACCATAGGTAGAATATAGCATCCAAAATCATCTGGAAAAGTGTGCATTTGATAAAATATCACTTTACTAACATACACAAATAAAAGGAGACAGTAAATCATTATTTTCCATCGTAACATTTTTTAAAATAAAACTTTAGAATTTTGTTAAACTGTGTTTCTCCTGAGAAAGATAAACAGAGACACAGATCACAAATCAATAATTGTAGCTTTAACCAATAAAATAAGTAAAATAGTTTTACTACATGCACACGGATCTGTATCCTCAGTCATTCAGTCTATTACAGTGTTTTTCAGTCAACCTGCCCTTGCTTTACTTTCTAACAGTCTTAAACATTTTCAGATAATTGTTTCTTGACCATTTTGTCAGACACTAAAAATAGACTTGCAGCCCTAGAATTAAAACAAAACATCTGTTACTAAAACAGAAAGCTATTTCTTTTCCTTCAGAGTTAATACCGCACTAACATAATATTGAAGAAATACTTGTTTTTCCTAATTAAGAAATTTACCAATGATAATCTTTCACTTAATGAACATGACTTCTTGTTTATCTTCATTTAAATAATTTACTAGCATACATGAAAATATATGTTACCATAGGTTAATTGAATTAATTTAATTATTATAAGGATGTCTTAGTTGAAGCTTTTGCTTGGTAGCACCTAGAAAAACATCTGAGAATGAAGCCTGTATGAAATGTAATATCAACTGGTGTGCTTCTTCTTTATTCATTAGGCAAGTGACCATCATAAACGACCTCCTCTAGAGAGGAGCACAGTGTGACAGGATATTAGATTCAATGACTTCCAAAGTCTCTATAATCCTAAAGTGTAGGAAACTCATGTGCCTATACGACACGTGGCAACATTAAAAATCCATAACTTTGGATAATTTAAAAATTAAATTAAATTGAATTAAAAGAAGCCTTTCTAATTAAGATGTCTGATTTTCCTCTAATTTCTGACTTTGCAGTAATTGCGTGACTTTCCTTGTCAGTTCAACTGAGCTTGTGTTTTTAAATGACTGCAGTTATTTACTCAAGATAAATACATGAATAATAAACTCAAGAAATTCAGTTACCTCATATAAGCAGAATCAAAATACTAGACCTTTAATGATGAGCTAAATTCACTAAACATATTGTCTAATAAGTTAAACAACATTGTAAAGTTGGAATGTGCTTTATTTCATTCACGCTGCCATAACAAGATAGTATATACTGTGAGGCTTACACAGCATTCATTCTTATAAAGACCTAAAGATGCAAGATTAAAGTTCACACTGGGTAGGATGTACCCAGTTCACACTGGGTAGTTGCTGGGGAGGATATCATTTTGGTAACTATTTGTAATTATTCCAGTGACTCCATCTTCCAGATGAACACAAAGGAAATGAGAGTTTTAGAGTTTCATTATGTAAACTTTATATGTAAGATTTACTTTAAGATGCAGGACAACATCGCATTCTGTTTGTATACTACATTTCTTTATTTATTAGGTTATTTCCACATCTTGGGTAATACAAATAATGACTAAAAAAGATAAGAGTGCTACTCTGAAATCTTAGGAGTAAAGAGAAGGGAGTTCAGTGTCATTAGCTATAGAGTCTTCATTAATAATATAATGAAATTCTAGTTATTTGTGGTAAGTAGTTTTTTAAATATTTAACAATATCATGCTGTACATCTAAAAACATATTAAAATCTAAATATTATTCTCACATGATAAAGATATATTCCCAGGCTTTGCTTAAATCTCCAGATCCCAATTTTAAACTACTAAGGAAAGACAATCTTGCCTGTCAGTGGAAAGTTTAATGTGCGTTTCAACAGTAGTCACATATTAACTTTGGGAGAAGTACAGATCAGTGTTCTCTCTTTATTTCCCTGCTGATTCCCAATGATAATATGACAACTCCCAGCCCTTTCTGCCCTGTCTTTCTTCTTGAAGTGTGAAGCTTAGCAAGAATGCTTAATATGGGCTGGGGATATAGCTCAGTGATTCCTGTGCCTTGTGTCTTGCAAGTGCAAGGGTCTGGGTTCAATCCCAGGTAACCACATAAAAATACTAGGTGTGGAGACTCACCCCCAGCAGCAATCAGTACCACATACCACAGTGCCGGGTGTGGTGGCTCATGCCAGTAATCCCAGCACTCGGGGGGAAGAGGCAGAAGGATTCCTGTGATGTGAATTTGAGGCTGAGCTCAGGGTCAACCTGAACTACAAAGTGAGACCCTGTCTCAAAAAAAAAAAAAAAAAGCTTAATATTCTTGTTTATGGCAGAATAGAATTGCAACCTAGTGGACAGTGACAAAGCAGTGAATCTACATAGTTCTCTTCTCTCCATAAGCAAAGGACAATGCCAGGCATGGTGACTCACACCTGTAAGTCCCACACTGGTAACCACATACCGCAGTGCAGGGCACAGTGGCTCACATCTGTGAGCACTTGGGAGGCAAAGGCAGGGGTATTGCTGAGTTAGAGGCTTCCCTGGGCTACATAGTGAGCTCAGGGCAAGGCTTAACTGCAAAGCAAGGCCCTGTTTCAAATGAATAAAAAAATAAATAAATTATTAAATAAATAAACAAAGCAAAACAAGCAAACAAACAAAACAAAAACCCATCTATACTCATTCTTACTTCGTGATTTCTTCCTACTTTTCATTAACTTTCATCTCATATAACCAAGAAGAAAATGATAGTCTATGATTTTAAACTATGCTCTACTATTACCAATGTAATTTGGTTGGATATTTTATTTCTTGCATAATTATTTTTTAGACACTGATGCCTTTTATCTTTGATATCAGTTGTGGAGTGTTTTATGGAAGGTTAAGTTAATGCCTTTTAATACACATGCCTACCTATAAGTTTGTCTCAGATCAATAACCTACATATCTTCCTATTCATTATATGTGAAGTAAATAAGCCACACTATGAACATAGGTGAATGCAAGTGATGTTGCCTCTGTCATCTTCTTCATCTTCCATCATCTAAGCCTGACATCTGAGATGATTGGAAAAGAGTCCCACATTTAAGGGGGGTCATTTGGAGAACTTGACTTATGAGATGACAGGTGGGAATGATTAACAGAGTGTTTTGAGTATTTAAATAATTTCATGCTCTTTAATTTGCACTATAAATCCAGAATTCTTGGAGTCTGCTACAATGTTGGGTAGTAACCATACATTTCAATTGTTAGGTCAACATGCATGTAATATTAATATCATTATTTTCTCTATTTTATATTTTATAAGCATTATTACAAGTTGTTTCATACTCTAACACCTGAACATCATCTATAATGAAACCAAAATTTGAAGAGAGATTACAGTGTATAAAAGTTTTATGTTCATTCTTTGTAACCAACTCTGGAACTAGGGAAAATATCTTTAGCTATTATTTTAAATCATCCAACTTTGATCCCTATACTAAAGAGATTCAGGAAGATAAATATCCAAATCATAAAGGCTACAGTTTGGTATGAGAATCTCATGTCACCAAATTGAAGTAAATGAAATAGAGTGAAGGAAACTTTCAATCCCAAAACCTTCATTATTCCCTATAATTTAAAACTGTGCAAAGGAGATATGAATCATGATCTCTGCTATTCTGCTAAAGTGCTCCCAGCTTCCCGTGTTAAGGGGATGACTGTCATTGTGACAATGCTGTGAGGTGCTGTGGACCTCAGTGAGGATCAGTGGGGAGGTCCTTATTTTTGGGGAGCTATATTATGAGAAGTTGGTTCTTTCTCTGGCTATCGGTCGATCTCTGTTTCTCAGTGTCTTAGTGTCTCTGTCTCTCTCTCTCGTTCTCTCTCTCTCTCTCTCTGTCTCTCTCTCTTTCTCTCTCTCTTTAATCTGGCTAATGAATTGAACAGTTTGCTCTACCACACACTATTGTAATAATATCTTACCTTGCTTAAACCCAAAGCAATGGGGCCACTGGATCATACAATGTATAAAAGGAACAGCTAAAATTCTTGGGGCAAAATATATATTTTGTCCATATAAATTACCCTTCAGTTATGTCATTATAGTGATAGAAATATCTATGTTAATTACCTTACATTATTATAAATCTGTTCACATATATTTGTAAAGATGTAACATAAATGAAATGTCAATATAAAATGATAAAAACTCAAATTTAACAATGAAAGACAGTTTTACATTCCTGATTTTTTTCTCTACCCTCAACATATTAGTTCACCATTGTCTTATCATTTACCAAACATTATATAGAGGTTGTTTCTGATGTGTCTGAGAAAAGGGAAACAAAATATTTCCTGAAATCATTCCTGATAATATAGAGGAAAATACTCAAAATATTTTAATAGTTGAAATTAAAATTTGGTCATAATAAATTATACTCTCTGACTAATTTTAATTCTTCAATTTGTCTTCAGACAGATTTACAGCTCCAGTTTAGCAGTGCCTAACACATACATACTTAATCATAAAAATGAGTACAGTATTCATTTACAATCAAGTCTATAGTTTTCTGTTTTAAATTGAGTTAATTAGTACATTTTATGTATGCATTCTACTCATGTTCATCATTGAAAACTTGTACCTGTACATGATACATCTTGATTCATTTTTTTTAACATCCCGCTTTGGATTCCATCTCATTTCAGAAATAATGGTTGCTGTCAAGAAATCAATAACAAATCCTGATAAGTTTGTGGGGAGGAAGGAATACTACTCCACTGTTGCTGGGAATGTTGACTGGTGCAACTACTGTGGAAAACAGTGTGGAGATTTCTTAGAATACTAGGATTAACGTTCTTCCTTGACCCTGGTATTTCCCCACTGAGAATAACTCCAAACGAATTTAAAGCTTCATACCACAGCTACATATGTACCCCTGTGTCAATAGTGAAACACATTTTTAATAATTAACAGCCCCAAATCCCATAAACTGATGTGGAATAAAGATAAGACTTGCTTAGTTTTTAATTTCTATAATGTTAATTTAAAGAAGAGATTGTTGGCTTTGCTTTTGTGGGTGAGACTACTAAAAAATTCACAGTCCTGACTACATCCAACCAAGTTATTGTAATCATAATCCTTTCTTTCAAGATGTCAGTGATGTGGTGAGCCAGGCCTTTCCTGGCCACTCTGCTGGGTCTCTGTGTAGATAAAATCTGCCTTTGAGTGCCAGATGGTTTTGTAATCTTATAATGGTTCAAAATTTGTTCAGCTAGACAGTGTTTTGAGTTTTTTTCTCAAAGAGAAGTCTACCCTGGGTCCATTATTTTATTAACCTATTTGGTCAGATAGATCAAAGTTTTAGAAATATTAAGGCCCAATTTCTATTACTTTATATAATGACACAATTCTCCTACCATTTCTGTGATTTCTGTTCCCACAGAGATAAGAACATTTTCATTTTATATTTGGCAATGTGCAAATTGAAAGGACTGTATTTCTCTCATTATGATATTTGAGATATGAGTTGTTAAAAAAGAAAATATACTTATAAGCCTAACTCTTCTACAAATACTGCCAATATTTGCTAATATAAACAATTACTAAAATGGAATATCTAAAATAACCATGTTTTATTATAAAAATCTCAGGTTTTAGGAACTACATTATTTTCTTGATCACTGACTTTTTCCTCTGCTAACATACCAGACTCACACAATTGACTCACCTCTTAGGGCTTTTTTACTTCATTATTTTTTCTTTTCTTTTTCTGCTCCTTTTATTAAAACAGCAGAGGTCTGTTTGGTGCCCTCCTGCTTGGCACTGCTGCAGGGATTTAAACTTTAGCAAGTTCAGAGAAAACAAGAATTACAAGGAGAAACCTTGAATTTATATAGATTCATTTGAAGAGCTCAAAGTAAGGAGAAAGCTTACATGGCTAGGGTGAAGGTTACAAAAGGTAGACGTGCAATCTGTATTTTTGTCAGCCTGTAATCCTTAGCTATGATTCCAAAAACACTCTATTTAAGATGTTAGGTACAGTATCAGAAAAGGTTTCAGCAGGAAAAAGATTTCCACTCAGAATTTTTCAAAGTCTACAGAAAAGAAATATTGGCAAAAGTCAGAACACTGTTAGGGAGAATAAGGAACATGAGGCACTTGGGCACTAATAATGCACCATTCTAAACCTTATACCACAAAGGCACCAAGAGGTTAGATCCAAGGTGGAAGGGATGTTCACAGGCATAGTGTAGAGCTAAACACAGTCAGAGTTTTCTGCATGCAGCAAGGATGGACATTCATTGTTTCCCCTCCATCCTTCTCATATTTTGTCACTTCTCTTTAATCCAAGGTCTTATTGGTTAGGCGCAATGGAAGTCTGAGTGATAGTCTGTGAAGGTAAACCTGATGTGTACAAAGAAGTGGAGTCCCTGGGGTATAAAATGTTGCAAAAGGACAAAACATAGTCTTTTATTTTTCTATTTTATTTCTCTTTTTCCACTGTACACATTAAGAAAGTCATTCAAGAAAGGCAAATAAAAGTTATTCTCTCTCAGTCACTTACATG
>PVIR01022300.1:0-28377 GCA_004026965.1 Petromus typicus
TGAATATTTTCTATTTTACAATATCTGACATACATTCTTGAACTCACTTACATTTTCAGTTTCTCATATCAGAGAAAAGAGATAGTATTCACATATCTGTGACCTATTTATTTCACTTATGAGTATGTCCTCAAGGTACATCCATTTGCATATGAATGAATCAAACTTGTCATTCTTTATGGCAGAGTAATCCTCCATTTTATAGAAAAACCACATCTTCTTTACTCAGTCTCTAGTTGATGGGCATTTGGACTGTTTCCAAGATGTAGCAATCACAAACTGAGCTGCTATAAACATGGGTGCACATATGTCACTGTGATATGACTCTTACAATTCTTTGGTATATATACCTAGCAGAGGAAAAGCAGGGTCAAATGGGACCTCCAATCCTAGTTTTCTGAGGAATCTCCACACTGATCTCCAAAGCGGTTTTACCAGTCTACATTCCCACCAACAGTGGAGAAGGGTTCTTTTCTCCCCGTAGCCTCACAGGCATTTTTTGCTGGGTTTTCATTTTTTTATTGGAGGGGGGAAAAAGTAAAACTGAAGAGGGTTACTTATATTCATCAGTTTGCCTTAAGGAAACCAGCCACAGAAGAGCTAAGGTTCCCTGGTGTTCTGGGACAGAGGGGCAGAAACACTTTTTGATTATGTTATAAAGTTGATTCGCCTGAGACCAGACCAATGACTTCAGGTATATTTGCTAAACAAACCTGCCAAGGAACTGATGCTGGACCACTTCACCAGTGTGAGAGCACGCATACAAAGCCCAGTGCCCTCGGGAAATAATGAGGTCAAGGGAAGCCAGATTCGACTCTTGTGTGCTCATGATAGCCTCACAGAAGAGAGCAGGCTTCAGAGGGGCAAGGCCATGCTGTTCGTATGTAAGGCCTTGGCCCCAGGCTCCCCTCAGGCCTTCCTTCCAGGTGTCTCTCTCCTGGGTTCCTCCGAGTATGGTTTTTGATGCTGCAGATGGAGGCTGTCTACCTTCTGAATATCTTCTGTAAGGTTCTTCTAAGATCCTCATTGTTTCTCAGAAATTCCTTCACCATTTCTAGTCGATGTGAAATCTCTTCAGGCGGCACCTCGTGCTTCTGCTTGAAGGTACATCTCCTGAAGTTTTTCCTTCAGTAATTGCATTTCGATTTCATTGACTTGGCTCACACTCAGGTAACTTCCTGCTTCATTTTCACGCCCATCGGGATGGTCCTCCTCAGGGATGTGAACAGTCCAGTCAGATGTCAACAGCTGTTCTATTCGGGAATACGTAGCCACAATCTCTGGGATATTCTTGAATTCATTCAGCAAATTTTGGATCTTCACTTTAAAATCTTGAAGCCATGCAGATGATACTTTCATCTCTGAAGAGTGCATGATCTCATTGCAGCACTTAATCACCTTGGCAACCTCCCAGGCGTCAGTGGGCCAGCGGCGCTGCTGGCAGTTTCCCTAGTGCACGTCTCCATTTCTGTTCACGTGATGCCTCAAAATCTCCTGCTTCCACTCTGCGCACACCTGACACTGAGGCTGAAACTACAGGGGCGGCAGTGAGGGGGTAACCGGAGGGAGGTGGCGTCTGCCAGCTCTGTTCCTTATTTGCAGTTTTCTTCAGATAATTCACGTTCCTGGCTTCTCCAAGCTTCTGGGATCTCCACAGCACTTTCAGCTTCACAATCATTGCTTCACACACTACCCTCTCATGGGCACACTTCCTAGGCTCCTGGGCCTTCTTCTGAAATCTTAGTAGAAGATTTATATTCTTATATTATGCATGCACCACATGGATGATGCCAAGGTCTGTTGTCAACTGGAGCAGTAGCGAGGCTTCCTTTCTCTTCACTGTAGGGATTGAGTGCCTATGCACCAAATCCCAAGGAATAACTTTCCTAGGCTACTGCCATTGTGCAACATGCTGCCTGGGGTTCTTTTCTCAATGCCAAGTCTTTCACTTTTGCAATTATGTGGCTTCAGAGGCAGTCCTGCTGGTTCTCGTGATGTCCTCGACACATCTTCTCTATTACCTTCTTCTGAAATACTTGGCTTTTTCTTGCTAGTCTTTTCAGGGAACAAGTTATCTTCTGTTCCATCTTTGCAGGTTGCAATGTTATTGGAACTTCTTTTCTAGTCAAAAAGATTTTAAATTACTCTTCTGGGCTATTTGGTCTTTATCCTCAACATAAAAGCCCCAGCAGTAGCCATGCCACTGTCTCGACATTAGACTGTCTTGAAAATTCTTCTGCAAGATGAATTCATACACTGCTCTTCATCTGTCTCAGGAAAAATCTCTGGACATGAGTAAAATGAAGATAAACTTTCTGCCATGGCAAAGCACACACTGTTTGGAGTCCAACAGTCACTATGGTCCTTCTTCCCAACAGAAGCCTCCTGAATCTGGTTATTTTCAGCTGTATTTCTATCAAGATTCTGTTCCTTTGAGTTCTGACTGGACTCTCCCATCAAATGTAGTTTAAGGCATGCCAGGGGTGCTTGTCAGAAGGCATCTACAAACCTTCTGATCTCCCTACAATCCAGTCCCAAAGATTCCTAAACTACATTGTCCAGTACAGTCACAGCAGCAATCCTACTTCTGGGAGAAAATTCTGTCATAGCTACTTTTCTCAGAGTGAAAATATACAATGCCTCCAATTAAAGGAGGAGGGGTTTGTTTAGCTCACACTTTGTAGAGTTTTCAGTCCATATTTGATTACCTCTAAGGCAGGCTGGCCTGGCAGAGAGGCATTGCTGAGCAGACAGGGAGAAGGCAGAAAGTGACAATGTCCTCTTTCTGCCCCTTATTATTATTATTATTATTATTATTATTATTTATCCAGGCTACCTGCCCTTAGGATGAGTTGCACTCACATCCTGAATCCTAGCATCCTTGAATTCAGCATCATACACCCTAGATCCAGCCACTTCTGAAAAGCCCCACTTAGGATCCTATTAAGCATTAGGGGCCATCCAGACACAAGCCATAGCATTTTCTTATCCTAGATGTTCTGATGTTTCAGTTACTTCCAAGAAAGCCAGTGAAAGGGAATTAGGCACATGGAACATTTCATTTCTAGAAGTTGAGAACACAATATGGAGCTCCCTATGTTCTACAGGGAATGGCACCACATTCAAAGGAGAAAGCACCAGAACTCATTGGAGATCAGAGACTTCAAGATTCAAATCAATTCTGCAAGGTTCACTTGGTAGAGTGTGGTCCATTTGGCAAAGCTTTTTATCACACATCGATGAGTGACAGGCCTTAAACAAATCCTAAGAGCAAAGATAGAATTTACCCCACAAAAAATCTTGATAAATGCTTGTTTGAAGTATGAAGAAATAAACAGAAATTCTTCGGTGACACAGATGGTGCATTTATGGGACTAAAATTGGTGCCAGCTTCTTTAGAATCCATACTTTAGTTACTTGATACACTGTAAGACACCCAATCTAAAAATGGAAACTTTTGTTCTAAACACAAGCACCCTCATCAATTGATTAGAGAAACAAATTCAAACAAAGCAAAAAAAAAATGTATAAACTTCTCAATTCATCCGCAAGAGATAATAGCCTTCTTGGAGAACTACTTGGAACAGAAATTCTAAAACCTTAGTGTGCACACAAAGTATAGAAGGAACTTGTTGAATCTCTACCATACCTGGATTCAACATGAAAGAATAAGGTACGGAAGGTCTTGGGCATGGTATTTCATTTTTCATACTGACTAATCTACCCTGATGATTCAGATGAAAATGGCCTACGGATCACAATTTAGGGGCTATAAGTTTAGTTGTTGGAGTAGTCAGCACAATGACTCTTTGAAGAGGTGGACATCCTGATCCAAGACTGAGTGTTTCAGCTTCTGTCTAGATGTCCCCTTAATACCTCATGCTTTAATAAATGGCAGGGAGATGTTTGGAGGTGGCTTATTCTAGCATGTGTGATGCTGGAATTAAGTATACATGATTGTTAAATCAGCCCACATATTGGTCTGACATTATCATAATCCTGCTTACCTAGGTGGAATATTAAAAAGGGGCAGAAAGAACCTGCTAAAGTGGCTTGCTGTTTCCTTTACTTGCTTTGCTATTTCCAGCTGTGAACTGTTTCTTCTCTCTGATGCCCTTCTGTCATGCCACCCTGACACGGAGCCAGCCAATTATGGACTGAAACATCCACAAACAGAGCTACACAAACTTTTCCTCCTTTAACTTTGGGTGTGAGGTTTTGTTTCTGTGAGGAAAAACATAACTAAGACACTGTGAATGTGATAGCAGAAGCTAAAAATTAAGGTGGCAGATGCAAGTGAGATTGCTAGTCCATTTATTTTAAAATGAAATTAGCCTGGATTATCTGAGTGAGCCAAAAATGATCATATGAGAAACTTTCTTGGTTGTGGCGAGAAAGGTGTGACAACAGCAGAAGAGGTGGAAAGGTGCAATGGCTGACTCTGACATTGGAGAAAGAAGCCTGAGTCATGGTACAAGAATGGCCTCTAGAAGCTGGAAAAGGTGGGCTCTTCCACAGAGCTTTTAGAAAGGAGCATAGTCCTGCTGAACACTTCTAGGTGAGCCCAGTGAGACTGGAATTGGCCTTCTAACTAAAATGCTGCAGATAATATTTCTGTTCTGTGTTAAGTCAGTGTAACAGTGAGACCACACTATTTGGTTGGATCCCAGAGAGGACACTTTTATTCCTTTTCTTTTTGTCCTCTGTTTTTCTCTGTCTTTTGCTTTTGTTAACTGTGCTCTGCTGAGCCCCAGGGATTATGTCAGCTAATATGATCCATGGTACCTTACAGGGGATAGGTGAGTAGTGTTTATTTGTAGTAGCATATAGTTTATGCAAAACTACAAGGAAATCTCTTATTTTGGGTTGTAGTTCTCATTTCTTGATGAGTCCAACTTGTGAGCTAATTTTTTCCCACCAATTGCCAACCAGCAAGGTATAAGGATGATTGAACTAGAGATTATATGCTAGACAACAGAAAAATCTGGCATTCTGTACAGTCATCCCTCATTGATTAAAGTCACAATTGGACACCGAAATAGGGAGTAGATATTCAAGCTTATTTAAAGAGTAACACATGTAAGGGTACAATGGCTACTTATCTGGAATCTTAGTTGAGAAATGTTTCTGTACTTTCTCTAGCTAGAAAACTGGACTGATTTCCTTGGCTACTGAATTCCAGAACTGAGGAGATGATAAGGTGGTCTAGTTTAGTTTATGGGCCAGTTTAATTGATGGTCCAGTGACAAACTCTAAGCTGTTGAAATAGGCCTTGTAAGCTACCACAGTTATTTCCTGTTTGGCAGTAGTTTGAGACTAAGTATTCATTACGTTATCTTTACAACCCTTGAGATATGAACCATCATGTTTGTTTTACAATTGTTGAGACTGAGGTCCAGACAATTTGAAGTAACTCACCTTATTATCATGTAACTCTAATGAGAACTAAGGGGGATTGGGACCCAGGTCTTTATGGTCAGAAGACAGGTGATATATTTTTCCTTTGGGGTTTTCTTGAAGACCATCAACCCACATTCTTTATGATGCATTTCTTTCTTGACATCTAATGTAAAAATGAATAAACAAGAGATCACTGTTGTAGAGCTGGATTCCTAGCTACACCCAGATAAGCATTCTACCAGCTTTAGTGGTTGGCCTGATTAATAGGAATACTACCATTCACTATGTACAGAGGTTAGTCTGCAAGGAATCCAGAGTGACTTATAGAACTTATAGACACTATCTAATCCAGCTTTGCTATATTACTAGATGGTAGTTACAGGCCTGTGATAATCTTGACCTTTACACAGAGGGGAATGTTATAGCCCTCATCATACAGAGAGTCGATATCCAGTATTGGTGGTCCATCAGTGACTTGTCCAGCCTCACACTTTGCTTTCCATGGAAGTCTGTCCTGGTGGATACTGCTTTCCATGGGCCCTTGGCATTGCTCAGACTACAGAAACCAGACAGACTGCTTCCTGGTAATTTTCAAGGTTTATCTCAACACACTTGCATACGGAGAGAGCTGAGAATAACATCACTGTCATTATTGCTTCTTCCTCCTTCCTCCTCATCCTTTTCTCCCCCTTCTCCTTTTCCTTCTGCTTTGCTTGCTCTCTTTGTCCATCATCATCACCATCCTTACCACAAATGCTTATTTAGTACTAGCGAGGTTCTAGATCCTATGTGAGACCCTTTATGGAGAATACCTGACTTAGCCCCTATGATGAGCAGTTACTATTGCATCTTTGTTTTACAGAGTAGACAGGTAGGGCTTGGTGTAAACAATGATTTATGTAATTCTAACTGTCTTGGGTTGTCTTGAGAAACTCTGAGGCTTTACCACTTAGTACAGAGCCAGGTATGCAGAAGATTTCACTGAGTAGATGTTCATTAGAATGATAAAGTAACTACATATAAAATACAGGAATATTATGTATAATAATTTCTGATTCTCACAAAAATCCCAAGTAGATATTTATATGCCTATTTCAAAAAATGAACTAGCACATGGAAAAATAAATGATTTGCCAAGTCTACACTGAGTACTAAAAATCACTGAATGAAGGCTTGCTTTTTGTTCTTTCTGTTTCTAAAATCTCCACATTTAATCTATAAGATCATTAGAAACAGCAGTAGATGGGAGGTTAGATAGTGAGTGGATGGAGGGGGAAGTTGGGGGCCCAGAATTTCTTTTTATACCGAAAATGGCTGGATCCAAACCTTTGGGGATTTATATAATTTGAACTGGACTTACTTAGCCACAGAAGGAGACTTACCCTATACATTGGAACATTTTAAAGAGCTAAATAAGATAAAGAACTCAGATCCAAACCCTTATTGACCTCATAGGTTTCAATGGGGTGGGACAGTGGTCAGTGGGGTGGGACTGTTTGTGCCATTGAAATCTCTTTTATTGTCACTTTCTTTTAATGTATGAGTTGTCTTTTTTTCTAAACAAAAACGTCAGTATTCATGTTGAACTGCAGCTTTGGTACTTTGCTACACCTAAGTGGATTTTGGGTTGCAGTTTGTGCTTTCAGGCTCTAAAAGGTTCACCAGCACTGGTAGGACACACTTGGGAAAACTGCATGACTGCACCGGGTTGGAGAAAGGTACAATGAGATTGTCTCTGTGATTTAAGATATCACAGTAACTTTAAATTATAGCAATTTGAAGGGAGTAAAGGAAGCAAAGGAAATATGGTAGCTACGTGAGCACTGATTGTTTCCAGCACATGAAAAATGCATGTTGCATACAGAGGCAGGAAGTGGACCTAAGGGAGGTTGGGAGCTTGAGACCCTGGTGGTTTGGGTCACCCTGTACCACTGGGAACCATCAAAGCATTCCACTCCCCAGACAGAAAGGAAGAGGAGTGTTGGGGAGAAATACGTTGGCTTCTCCCTACTCCCTCCTTGGTAGTACCCCTGAGTTGAGTTAGTCAACCCTGATCAAAAGCCAGTTTTGAGGAACTGGGAAAATGTAACATGACGGGCCTACCCCTACACAATATACAGCCTCTTAAGGAAGGTTGGGGAGGGGACTGGACAACAAATAGCTGATTGACACACATCAATCGCTCTGGCTCATTTGTTACTTCTCAGCCTAGAGTCAGGACTGATGGACTCCTAGGTTCTGTTTGCCATTTTAGAAGCTAGAGACCCTGGACAGAGAGTCTATTTTCTCAGGATTCAATCACAATTCAAGGACAAGAAGCCAGCCATCATTCAAATGAGCTTCTTTCACAAGCATGCCACTTCATGGCCAGGGTCCAACTTCCTCCAGTGGAGTGTTTTTGGCAGCAGGTCACTAGAGACTAGCTCACCTGGAGGCTGAAGCCATGGGATTTATGCTGCTCAGAGGATCTGGGCGGCCTCTACATCATCTTCACCATTCAGTGACACAGTGATTGAAATTCTAAAATAGATGAAAAATTCCTTGGGGTTAAAATGACAGGTTTGAAAATACCTTTGACAGGATAAATAAATACACAAGAAAGAGCATAAATAAAAGTGCTGCCTCTGTCCTGGAGACATTGCCTCTGCCATAGTTGAGCAAGTGAAAGTGTGCATCAGAGCCTGCAGCCCTTCCGCCGTCCTCATCTTGTTTGTCACAAGGGAGCAGCTCACATGACACTGGTTCACAGCCACCACTGTGCCCTTCTTTGCCCAGAGGGGTCCAAGAGGCGGAGAAGTTAAGGCACATTTGCTCATTAATTTCACTTCTTTATGGATTGTTTTCCTCTAGAGAACAAAAGGACAAATACCTCTTCCTTTTTTATTTTCCCCTTTTTTTTAACATCCTCTGTTTGCCGCTTAAAAAAGCATATTCACTCTTTTAGTCATCAACTGTCACTTAGCAAAGCACACCAAACTTAGTGGATTAAAACAATGGCAGCTCCTAGTTCGCTTATGCAAAAAGAGCAACTGAGAGAGCACAGAGGGACGTCTCTCATCCGCTCTCTGCAATCTGGTTCTGTGGGAGCCGGACTCACTTCCAATTGGTTCATGACTGGGCTGATATGATGGTGCTGGGAGTTCACCAGGAGCTGGCAGATATGAAACTCGAGTCCCTTCAAGCCAGCTTCTCCAAAGGGCTGCTTGGCCTGTCCCGTGCGTGGTAAGGAGGCTGCATGTAGCCCAGATGAAAACTCAGTCTTCTTAGGATACCACAGAAGCCCAGTGTGAGGTAGCTGCAGCACTTTGTAAGTCAGGCAAACATCTAACATGGGCCCAGATTCAAAGGGAAGGGAATGAGACTCCACCTATGAAGGGGAAAGGTAGCACTGAATTTTCGGCTTTCTTTTACCATCCTTACCTTGTGAGAGGTAAATGTGCAATGTGGGTGAGAACAATGAAATACTGCACATTCCAGGCAGGATATAACCCAAAGCAGAGAGTGAATTTCCTAACAGTAATGGTAGGATTCTGGCTCAACCAATGATCCAGGAAAGCCCTACACCAATCAGGGCCACTTGTGTAATCTAAGAAGCATGTCTGAGGTTACTCAGTTACCAATCTCTATTTTAATAAATAAAAAAGTACATAACTAATAATAACTAATTTTATTATGATAAAATTCTGTAAATAACTTAAATTATAAAATATAATAACTAATTGTATTGCTTCACAAATAGTATTAGTGCTATCTCCTTCATTCCCCCAAACAGGAGGATATGTATTGACATGCCCAGATTATTGTAGACATTTAGTAAGTTGAAAATTAAATGTTAATATTAATTTTCCATTATTTTTTTCAAGATTGACTCAATTTACACTCACTTTGATTGTTTTTGTCTGTGTATTTTTGCTTTCCTATTTTGGTAACTCAGATTTTCCTTATGACAAGAGTAAATAAAGCATTTCCACTTTAAAAGTTTGGAAATATAAGAAAAATAAAATGCAACCCTGTTCTGCTCCTCATGTCTCTCACTGATCCGTGGGGAACAAAAGCCAGCTCACAGAGATGTACAAAAATGCATACGAACACATGAGAAAGCTTGAGGGGCTGTGCAATCCAAAGTTGAAATCAGTACACCTATATTGTCACTCCATTCCATTGGTCAAAGCCAGTCACATGACTTAATCTGAAGGGCAGAGTTATAGATTCACAGAGAAATTCAGGACTAGTGCCAACATCACAGGAAAACCTAGTCCACCATAAATTGGCTCAAATTATACATTCTTTTTTTTTTTTTTCAGGTTTTTTGAGACAGGGTCTCGCTTTTGTGGTTCAGGCTGGCCCCGAGCTCAGCCTCAAACTCACATCACAATCCTCCTGCCTCTGCCTCCCGAGTTCTGGGATTACAGGCGTGAGCCACCACGCCTGGCACTGTGGTATGTGGTACTGGTTGCTGCTGGGCATGAGTCTCCACACCCAGTATTGTTATGTGGTTACCAGGGAATCGAACCCGGGCCCTTGCGCTTGCAAGACAGGTGCCGGAACCACTGAGCTAACTCCCCAGCCCCTATACATTCTTTTTTATTACATGACTTTTTGCACTTCAGATGCTGCAGAAAAATTCCCATGAAATAAAATAATTTTCTGGACTAAAACTTTCAAAGATCATACCTTTGTTCCATTGAATGGGTGTTTCACAATTTATTTACGTGATTTCCTACTATTGATGATGTAGTTTTTTTCCAGTTTTCAATACTACTAAAATTGCAGCTCTGTATTTGCATGAATCCATGTTAATTTGTCTTTATTGCTTAGGCAGAGTTAGATGGCTCCATACATATTTTCAAACTCTTCACATTTCAGCAAGGTAATACCAATTTATATGATTCCCATTAGTTGTATAACATGGTACTTACCTTTTTCTAGTTTCTAACTGCTTTAGGTATAGCTGTCTCTCATATGGGTATATGTGTGTGTTTGTGTGTGCGTGTGTTTGTGCTCACATGCATATGCATGTATATATGGCTTTTCTTGGTCTCCATTTTAGCCCCATTCAAGATCCCCTCGAACTTGGCTGTGGCCTAGGGGAGGGAATTACTTTGAGCCCTCTCGTCTGTTTCTAGAAGATCCTAGTCATTTTCTTTTCAAGAAAACAAAAGTTGTATAACATGTACTAGATATTCTGGAAACTTTAGCTAAACTATTTCCATAAATAAACACACAGCTTGCAAGAGGTGATGTAATTTACCCAATAACGCACAGACAAGAGTATGGGAAAGTCATGAAGTTATCAAATGTTCCTTTTGGACAAATGGATCCATATTTTAAAATGCTGCAGTGAATGCAGGAAAAGACATGGAATCTTCCCTGTGCTTCTGAGTTCCAGAATATGATGATGGGGTAATCTACAGAGCAGTTCGGCTAGGATCTCTGCTTAGTCTGCTAGCCATCTAGTCTACTCCTACACAATACTTGGAAGAAAACTTTTATTGAAGCCAGTTTAGGTCTCTGCTCCTTTTAAGGCTCCAGTTTTTTTTCCTGTGTACTTTTATTAAAATCTGAGCTCTTTATCACATCCCACATGTTTGGTACTTGTCTGAATTAACTTTATCTCCTATACTTTTTCATGTTCAGCTTTTCCCGCCATACAAACTCTGAATGCGCTGCTTTAGGTATTTGCCCCAACTCTTGCTTTGCTAAGATAGCATCTCTCTTTTTTCTGGCCCTTTGTATGATCATCTTCTCATCATTTAGTTAGTAATTAGCTTAAATGTCACCCTAGAGAAATCGTCCCAGTCTATCTTGAGTACTTACCTCTCTCTCGCTCTTTGTAAGGCATCACAATGCTTTATTTCATTCCTGACCAGAGGTTATCACAGTGTGTGATTATGCTGTTTGTTTCTTATTACTTCTATCAGTTGTCCTTCTTCAAGGAGCTCTGTGCTCTAAAGGCCTGTCTCATTCATTTGTATCTTTAGGGGCTGGCTTGCTGCTCGCCACACTGTTCAGTCAATATTTGTTGAACCCGTGAGTGAATCCACTGGCTACTCAGTGATCAGTGGTTTTCCTCTCCTTCTGTCTTCTGAACAGCAGTGCGGGGACACACACACACAACTGAAGGAGCTTGAGTAAGATAAGGGAAATAAGAGCTCAGTGCTTGGATCAGCTCAGTGTGGCAGCAAAACTGGCTAAACTTGTGGAGCTAGTCACCTTCTTCTATTTAATTTTGTTTAATTTTATCAGGCTCCTTGGACTCCAGTGCTTCTTCTGGCCTGTGTCTACATTCATGGAAAAGTGAGTTTATGTTAATGATGCTATATTAGGATATATTAACTTAATGAGAATAATATTTGGGTTAATCACTTCCAAGAATACCTAATAAGATATAACAGCCAACTAATTCTTGATGAAATTCCAATACATTTTGAAAAGGGTCAGTTAAAATTTTTCAAGTCCTCGTGGTTCTAGAGCTCTTTCTCAATATTTGGTCCCCAGAGGCGTGATGGGAGACAAGGAGATGGACAGTTCTCATAGCTAAATGAAGAAACTGACTCAAAATTGTTCATCTCCAGAAAATGTTCTAAACAAAACTAGGATTTTCCATCCCCATTTATATTCAGAAATTTCATTTCAGTAACAACCTCATTCCACCTTCCTTACCCTGTCTGGCTGGAAATTTGAAAGGATAAGAGCTGCTTCTCCTTCTTATTCATCAGGAGTGAGGTAGTCTAATGTTTCTCCTGTTGATGGAGAATTTCATGCCCCAGAGAATGAACTGTGGTTTATATAGGAATAATTAACCAATTTTACTATAGTTGAAAGGCAAAAAACCAATTTCCTCCCTCTCTCATTTCTCCTTCCCTTTTTCTTTTTTTCCTTTCTTTCTGGCTTCCTTCAGTTCTTCCTTCTTCCACATTCTCTCTTTTTCCTGGTTCACTTTTATATGAGTTGCTGCAGCTTGTAGCTCTCTGATGATAAGTGTTACTCCTTAAACATTCACAAATTAATGGTGGGAAAAACCCAAGTTAAGCATTCTAGTACAGGACAGGAAAATTATAGAAGGGCATGTGCAGACTTTTAGGAATATAAACAAAGATACGCTAAGATATGCCTAATGTTGGGAAGAGAAATTGATTTATGGCCTTTGCTGATTCCTGTCGTGTAAACAGTGCCACCTGGCAGGTTTTACCTTAGTAACCTGATATTGCTGCACACAAAATTGGGAAGAGATGTACACTGTCTGTGGTCTAGTTTTAAGTGCTGGCTGGACATGTTGCTGAGAAAGGTATCTAGAGGGGTCCTTTTAGCAATAGGTGTGTGTGTAACATTATGGGCTCTTCCAGGGAAAAGTGATCCTTGAGTTGTGCCAGCTTCTTTTGGAACATGCAGGGCAGAAAAGAGAAGATGGTATGATGTTTTACTCCTTATAAACATTGAAGAAAATATAGAACATTGAGATAAAACAAAAGAAAATAAAAATAATTTGTCAATTAAAACTAACAAAGCTTTCATAATTGAGGCCTACATATTTTTTTCCTTTTGATTTTTCTTAGTACATGTTTGCAGTACACAATGAGTACATTCGCTGTAGGGAATTGATACAAGTACATCCCACATTGCAATTTCTCTCTTTCTCTCCTTCCCTCACCCCTTTTAATATTTCCAGCATAAGATTCATTTATTTATCTTATAAGACCATGCAAAGTTAATTATGACATACAGATTGGAAACCAGACTAATAGCCCAAAGAACATATAAAACAAGTGAGTCAACTATACTAAATCAAAGCACACTTTTAGATACATTGTGCCTGCTGCCTTACAGTATCTTTCTTTCCTCTTTTCTTTCAATTGTCTATCTTTTATTTCATATTCTCTTTATATGATGAGCTTTGCGTATGGGAGAAATCATGTGATATTTAAACTTATGTGTCTGAGCTACTTTGATTAACACTATCTCAAAGGTTTATCAATTTTGTTATAAGTGGCTCAAGTTTATCCTTCTTTATGGCAGAGAAGTACTCCATGGTGTATAAATAAAACATTTAAAAATCCATTCATCTTGATGGACATATAAGCTATTTTTAAGATTTAGGTATTATGAAATATGCTGCTACGTGTATCACTGTACTATGACATCTTTAACTCTTTTGGAAAGATTGGTGTTTACCTGACTTTTTGTATCTGTCAGTATTTGTTTTATGAAAGTGAGTGTGTCAGTATCTGGTGTGTGTATGCTTATAACTCTTCTTCTTGAACTATTCCGTTAACCAATAGGAAGTGACCTTCTTTATGTCTTCTGATCAGTTTTAGCTTGAAATCCACCTTGTCTGAAATTAGGATAGCAACTTTTGCTTTTTTCTAGGTTTCTGCTACATGGAATATTCTTTACATTCCTTTGCTTTTTTAAATCTGTGAATATATTTATGAATATATTATGTTTATTTGTTTGTGGAGCCAGGGATTGAACTCAGGATCATGCACTTATCAGGCAGGGAGCATCACCATTGAGCTACATCCCAGGCCCTAATAGTGTTCCTTGTAGGCTGAATATTGTTAGCTTTTCTTTCTTGATCTACCGTGCCAGTTTGTATCATCTGACTAGGGAATTAAGGCCGTTCACATGGAGAATTATCACTAAGAGACACTGACTTATCCCTGGCATTGCATTATTTTCCTGTTTCCAGTTTCTTCATTTTTCCCCCTTTGTGCTCATCTCCACAGTTGTGTTGATTCTTTTTTTTTGGGGGGGGGGTTTAGGTTTTTTTTGAAACAGGGTCTCGCTTTGTGGTTCAGGCTGGCCCTGAGCTCAGCCTCAAACTCACAGCAATCCTCCTGCCTCTGCCTCCCGAGTGTGTTGATTCTTTTTGACTTACTGACATTGTTGACTTCAATGGACCTTTCTAGGACATCTTTGAAAATTTTATTTTTGAGACAGGGTCTTGCTCTGTACTTAGGCTGACTCTGAGCTCAGCCTTGAGCTCCCAGCGATCCTCCTGCCTCTGACTCCCAAGTGCTGGGATTACAGGCGTGAGCCACCATGCCTGGCTTGACGATTTTTTAAAAAATGTTTATTTTGTGGTCATGAATTTCATGAGGTATTCTTTGTCTTGGAACTACCTTATTTGTCCCTCAACTTAAAGGAAAGTTTTTCAGAATGCAGAAGTTGGGGATAGACGTTGTTATATTTTAGGGCTTGAAACACTTCACTTCAAGCTTTCCTGGCCTTTAAGGTTTGAATATACAAATCTGCTGTGATTCTCATGGGTTTATCTTTGTTAGTGTGATTTCTTGCCTTTTAAAAATAGTCTTTAAGATTTTGTCCCTCTAATAGACTTCTGGAATTTTGAGTATAATGTGACTTGAAAAGTTATTTTTGGTCATGGCCATTTGGTGTTCTATGTGGATCACTTATCTGTGTGCTTATTTTTCCCTATATTTGGAAGCGTTTGGCGGTTACTTCCATTGAATAGGTGTTTTGTGTTTAAACACAACTGTGCTGTCTCCCGGTTTTTCACTTATTCCAGTTACTCTCAGATTAGGCGTCTTTTGATTATCTAGTATTTGTTTGGTCAATTTTTCATTTTCTTTTGCTTTTAAGGTGTCTTTGAATAGTTAGACTTTGTAGTCATCATTGTCTTCTAGTTCTGAAATTTTGTCTTCACATTGGTCTGTCCTGCTGCTCATACTTTCAATATGATTTTTCATCCTTTGGATTTCTTTTCTTTTTGTCACAAGGTCTCACTTTGTAGTTCAAGATGGTCCTGAATTCAGCCTCAAAATCAGCAATCCTCCTGCCTCTGCTTCCTGAGTGCTGGGATTATAGGTATGAGCAACAACGCCCAAGAGTCACCATGCCCGGTATTGTATGTGGTTACTGGGGCTCAAACCTATGCTTTTGTGCTTGCAAGGCAGGCATCAGAACCACTAAGCTAAATCCCTGGCCCTGCATTCTTATTTTTTAGTAATCTGGTCATTCATGTTTTGTACCATTTCATTAGCTCCTCTAACTTTCTATTAGTGTCTTCCTAGAGCTTTTGCATATTTTTGATTATTACTTATTAGTAATAATTTATTAGTTATATCTTCTCTAATTTCACTCTCTCTTTGAGCTGTTTCAGGCATGCATTTTACACTTATCTGTGTCTTGGTGCACCTGATTTGATTTGGAGGAGTTGGGGGTTTGAGGAGGACTTTTGTTAATTTTTGTTCCAATGTTTTCTTGGTGGTAGTGTGGATCAAACTAAGGCCCTTTTGTTTGCAAAATAGAAGCCAGACCACTGAGCTACAAACTCAGCCTTCATGTTTTCTTGGTTTTTGTTTGCTTTTTTTTATATTTTGTGCCTAAGTTTGACGATGCTGATAATTAAAGACTTTATTGGAAGTATAGATATCTCTTCAGTTGCTTTTCAGTAATCTATTTTGGGTGTGACTAACTATGATCTTTTGCCAAAGCCCCAAGATTTGACCATTTTCATTATTTTGGGAAAGAAGTGTGCACTGCAGTCAGCTTTGCAACCAGGTTCTCTGAGAAGGCACTCTAGAGTTGTCTATATCATCAGTTGTCAATATATCAGTTGTCAAAGGTGATGGCAGAAAAGTAATTGAGGGAGAAAATTTAAACAAAGGAGAGGAAAACATAGAGAAATGAATAAAAAATTAGAAGTGAGGTTGAAGGACAATGAAAGATTACCCAAGTTTCAGGAAACTGGTGAAGAAGACAGAAGGGAAGGAAAGAAGAAAGAAGAAAGAAGAAGAAGAAGAAGAAGAAGAAGAAGAAGAAGAAGAAGAAGAAGAAGAAGAAGAAGAAGAAGGAGAAGAAGAAGACAAGGATGAAATAAACAACAAAAAGCTCCTCAAACAATGTTCATATTAATAAAAATACCCCCAAATCAAATAATAAAAAACAAAACAAAACACCAAAATCAAACAACAAACAAGCAATAAAAAGAAAAGAAAAGAAACTTCTCTGTGATTTCAGGCCCGTGATTATCTTCTAGGTTCTATAGTTTTGTGGCAGAGTCTAATTCAAGGTATGTCTCTCCTTTTGCTGGCAAACAAAAAGGCAATCAGACCCATATCCATGCTGGCTATTCACTAGCAAGTGAGCAGTAGAATGAGGGCAGGTGCTGGTTCTGAAACTTTCAAATCCATGGGGAGTCAGGCTAACCATAGCTCCTGGTCATAGGGTTGGGGCCTGAGTCATGTATAACACTCATGGATGTCTCCCATGGTTTTCTCTCATCCAGTCACTGAGAGTTCAACATTGGGAACCCTCAGATGAAGCCAAACAATGATGGCTACAGGTCCCAGGTTCACTTGCTCCCTCCGTAGAATGGTGATTGACTGAACACTTTCTGGGGATATGGCAGATGCTTGGACTGGAGTCACCAGTTATTGTAGATCAGAATATCCACAGCCTCATTCCACGAGAGTATTTCTTCTTGTCAGTCTCTGGAGTACCTGCTTTCACGTGTCTCTGTAGATCTGATTTTCTTTTTGTAAAATCCATGAACTAGAATCTGGGGAGAAAGTGAAGATCATCCCTTCTTCTTCTGCTCTGTGTATTCAGTTTCTCTGTAAGCTCCAGTTCTTTCATCAGCTCCTCTCTGGGTCTCAGAGATACACTTTTCCCCTTCACTTCTTCCCTCAATTGTTATTTTCCAGTGTCTGGATTCTTTTTTAAAATTGATTTTTTTTTTTTTTGAGACAGGGTCTCGCTTTGTGGTTCAGGCTGGCCCTGAGCTCAGCCTCAAACTCACATCACAGCAATCCTCCTGCCTCTGCCTCCCGAGTGCTGGGATTACAGGCATGAGCCACCATGCCTGGCACTGTGGTATGTGGTACTAGTTGCTGCTGGGGTGAGTCTCCATGCCCAGTATGGTATGTGGTTACCGGGGATTGAACCTGGGTCCTTGCACTTGCAAGACAGGCACCGGAACCACTGAGCTATATCCCCAGCTCCTAAAATTAATTTGATTGGAAGATTTTATATACACATCATGATCACAATGAACATTGAAAATTTGTACCAGTATATGATATGACTTAATTCTCATTTTTTCCATTCCCCTGTCTATAATACCACCCTTGCCCTGTATATACATAAATTTTATTTTCTTTTTTTTAACCATCACATTTTTCCCCATATGACATACCCTTACCCCCTTTACTTTTTGAATATATTATATTTCACAGCATCTATCACACTCCCACAACTACTGTATAGATTCAATGCAATCCTGATTGAAATACCAACACCATACTTTACAGATCTAGAGAAAATAATCCAAAAGTTCATCTGGAACCACAGAGACCCAGAATAGCAAAAACAATTCTAGGCAAGAAGGACATGGTAAGGAGTAGCATAATCCCCAATTTGAAACTATACTACAAAGCCACTGTGATAAAAACAACATGGTACTGGCAAAGTAACACATCTGAGGATCAGTGGATTAGATTAGAAGATGCAGAATCAAATTCAGATACACTATGCCACCTCACCTTTGACAAAGGAGGTAAATATCCTCAGTGAAGGAAAGATAGCCTCTTTAATAAATAGTGCTGGAAAAACTGGGCTTTAACATGCCAAAGACTAAAGCTAGATCTATCTCTTTCACCATGTACTAAACTAAAAGCAAAGTGGATTAAAGACCTAAATATTAAAACAGGAATACTAAACCTTCTGCAAGACAGGTTAGGTAGAATTATTGGACACTGGCTTAGGGAAAGACTTTATGAACAAAATCTCTATAGCCCGAGAACTAGAAAAAGGAATCAACAAGTGAGATGTCATCTTTTTCAAAAGCTTCTGCACAGCAAGAGAAACCACTAGCAGAGCAAAAAGGCAACCAAAAATTTGGGAAAATTTTTTAGCAGCTTTTTCTCAGACAAAGGGCTACTATTTAGAGTATATGAAAAGCTCAGAAAATTAATTCCCCCCCCCATTTAAAGACTCAATTCAAAAATGGACCTCTGAAATGAATAGACACTTTTCAGAGGAAGAAGTAAAAGCAGTTAAGAAGTATATGAAGAAAGGCTCAACATCACTAGTCATTTGAAAAATGTAGATGAAAACAACATTGACCTTTCATCTCACTCCACAAAGAATGGCTGCTATCTTGAAATAAACCAGTAACAAATTCTGGCAAGGCTGTGGGGAGAAAGGAACCCTTCTCCACTGTTGGTGGGAATGTAAACTGGTGCAACCACCATCAGTCCTATCAGTGTGGAGATTCTTCAGAACACTAGGATTAAAGATCCCATTTGACCTTGCTATGGATATACATGAAAGAATTAAAAGATTCATATCACAGTGACTTATATGCACCCTTGTTCATAGCAGCTCAGTTTGTGATAGGTAATGCCCCTCAACTGGAGACTGGGTAAATAAGATGTGGTTTTTCTATAAAATGGAGGATTACTCTGCCATAAAGAAGGATGAGTTTGAGTCATTTATACTCTAATGGACTTACCTTGGGGACATACTCTTAAGCAAAATACTTAGGTCAAAGATGTGTAAATGCTATAATTTTTCTTGTATGAGAAAGTGAAAATATAAATGAGGTCTGGGGTGTATTATAGGTTCTGGATTCTTAGTCTCAAAGATGAGGCTGATTTGTTGCTGCCTATCACACTACCATCTTTCTGGAAGTTCCCACTACCCTACACAATAAACTTAGCATTTTTATTTAAAGAAAGGATTTCAGCACACTTTTACTCTCTAACCACCTTTCACTGTCCTTTTTCCATTTCAAAATCTTTAAAAGACTTTGGAATTTTAGATAAAATATTGTCATTGAATTATAGCTATTAGTGTTTTAATGGTGTTCACTTTAAACACTGACTCAAAAATAATTTTTTTTGTACTTGATTGTGGTAGTTTATGCCTGTGATATGGGAGGCTGGAGGACTGATGGAGAAAGATTTCAGTTTTGCATCCACTATGATTGCGTTTTAAAATAAAAATTAAGTTTGAGATTTGGGGATGTAGCTCAGTGCAAAGACCTGGTTCGATTGTACTTACTGAAAAATAAAAATGGACTTGGGTATATGGTTGTATAACTAAACTTAAAATAATAATGATTGTATTTTAATTGATTTCAGTGATCAGTGACAACTCTTGTGCACCACTTTTGGGTTCTGGTTTTAGCTTTGCATTTCAGATGCATGTCCATGTGACTTTTCCAAAAAGTGCGCAGGAGTGATTGATTACAGAATCCCTTGAATGTTTGAAATGAACCATAGTTCTGTTAAAATACCTCATAAATTGAGGAAAAACAAAATAAAACAAAACCAAAGTAAATTAAATTTAGTCAAGGATCATAAAAGAAAGCACTACTTGAAACCCTGATGCTATATTGGCTGTTATTCTTGAAATACAGGTCTTTTGTTCTCTAGAGAAAGGTGTGTTTGTCCTGGACGTGGGTCTTCATATTTCTCCTTGCTATGGTACGCTGTGTTTTGTTCAATATGCCACGAGTTCTAAGGTATACTGGCTATCCTTGCCCTTAAGCCCAGGCAATACTGGCTCTGAATATATGGTGCTGTCTGGACAAAATCAAAGACACAGGATTGGCCACAGCCAGAGGAGAGAGTTGGTGGTCCAAGGGCAAGTGGACCTGTCATAAAACAATATGGGGAAAACCTGCTAGTCCCACTGATGCTGCCTTACCTCCTTGAGGTTCTGTCTTGTCTGTACTCTCTGAGAGGGTGGCAAACCTGTCACCAAGACTCTCACGTAGAGAACACACTCACTTTAAGGCAGACGGCTTCATGCTTTTAATCCTGAGACTCATAGATCCATCCCTACTTTAAACAATGACTTTTCATGTCATTTCCTTATCTGTTCTTGGCACTGTGTTGGTTGTTTTCCATTGATGGCCTCATTCCCCCTGTTATCTCCTTATCCTTGTGTAGAGATGAGGAAACAGGCTGAGAGAGGGCAGGTCACTTGCTCAGGGCTACACCCCTAGGGCGATGAGGCTCATGTCAGGACTCAGCCTTCTGAGCCCTGGCTCATGGTCTCTCCTCACTCCATGGAGCCTTCTTGCTCATGATAGACTCTGATAGCAGAGTGTCTGAAGGCTCTTCCTGAGTCCCCAGGCTGCTGCTACCCTCTTTGAGGTCACCTCATCTCTCATTTTGCAGAAAGGTGAGGCATTGGAGCTTTCTGGGCTCCCACCAGCTCCAGTTCTGAGAGTCTTTCTTTACCTCTTCCCTAAGAAGGCTGGTGAGGGCAGACTATTCCTGACTCAGCCTGGGTAGCAGCCTGCTGGGGAATATTTTTGCCTCATCCTCAGGCCCTAGGGTTTACCTCCTTCTGAGTTTTATGGCCTTGGGAAGAGAAATTGAAGAGAACTGTTTGTAGGTCCAAGAGAGCCAATAAAATGTTTGTAAGCAGGGGCCAGGGAGTTAGCACAGTGGTTCTGGCACCTGTCTTGCAAGTGCAAGGCCCCGGGTTCAATTCCCCGGTAACCACATACCATAGTGGGTGTGGAGACTCACGCCCAGCAGCAACCAGTACCATATACCACAGTGCCAGGTGTGGTGGCTCACGCCTGTAATCCCAGCACTCAGGAGGCAGAGGCAGGAGGACTGCTGTGATGTGAGTTTGAGGCTGAGCTCAGGGCCAGCCTGAACCACAAAGTGAGACCCTGTCTCAAAAAACCTAAAAAAAAAAAAATAATGTTTGCAAGTGTTGTTGCTTATTTTTTAATAAACTTCCTCACACCCTTCATGTTTCCATTTACCTAAAAACATTCTAGGAAAATGAGGCAGGGAGGGGTCAAGTACAGTTATCAAGCTAAAAATCTACTGGATTCCATAGGACATTATATCTGAGTTCAAGAGTTCTTTGTAAGGGCAGAGAAAGTGTCAAGAGAAAGTCAGGAAGGCGCAAGATTCAAGAGAGGGCCCTGAGCGCTCCATGGGTGAGCTGCACTTCCAAGTTCCTGGGCTTCCTCAGGAAATCTCCATGTTATCTGGGAGTCTGGAATGATGGTGCAGTGGCAGCACAAAATGGGAAGAATCAACCACCCCAGTAAACACTGCAGAGTGTACCAGCAGAGGCAGGGAAGATGACAGAGAATGAACCAGAGGCTTGAGAAAGAGGGAAATTGATCCTGGCTTTTGGCTGGAGAAGTTCAAATTTCAAATAGAGGAGACTGATAGACCTGACATAATAGTGGTTCCACTTAATAAACAGTTCCTAGCCTAGACGTTATTCTAAATAGTACATGTGTTCACAAAATTCCGTCTAAGTACTGCTATTAGCCTAAGCTTTCAGTTGTGTAAGCAGATATTCAGAGAGGTGCCCAAGGTCACAGAGTTCATAAGGCACAGAGCTGGTGTCTAGGGGAAGTAGTTGGTGTTTAGAGCCTATGATCTTGAGGAATGTGTGGTGGAGGCTCTTCAGCTCAGGAGCCAGCACAGGATCCTTTGGCACTCACTTTGGCTTGGTGGTACCAAGTATCAGGGAGTTCAAATAATAGAGGAATGACAAAGAGGGTGAGGAAATGGCTGGAGAGTTGTCAAAGTTTAGCCTAATCCAATATTCCCAATATTCTTTGAAAAGAGGATTATAATGAAGATCAAGATTACAGTCCTCCTTAAGGTGAAAGGGGACAATGTTGAGATTGTAACAAAAAAGTAAGGAAACAAATTTTATGTATATGGGGGGGGGGTGGTAGTGTGGGTAGGGCTATGGGAAAAAATGAGAATTAAGTTGTGTCTTATACTGGTACAAATCCCCATTATGGAGTGCAATCATGGTGTGTATATTTAATGTACCAATAAAGATTAAAAAAAAAGAAAAAGAAAAGATTACAGTCCTCTTTATTTAAATGGATGCTGCTTGCTTTAAGTGACAAAAATGGCAGAAGTAAGGACTCACAGAGGTGTCAGACCTCCAAAACAGCAATCATATCAGGTCATCTCCAAAGAAAGGTCATTGCAGAGAATTGGGAAACAACTGAATTCACTCATTTCTTTGAGCAGTGTTTCTGGAGAAACTTTAACATCATCTATTCTTCTGGGAAGCTATTACAAAGATACATGGAATTGGGGCAGTCTTTGGCCCAGGTGGATCCTAATCTCTGGTTCTGGAAATCCTTATCCTGTTCCTGTTGGGTATCAGTGGACAAACTGTGGTCCCTCATGCCACAGCCGGTTATAACTCCTGCTTTAAACACCATCAGATGTGGGACTTTGAGCTCACCTTCCACACCTGCCATGTAATTGTGTGGAAATGTGGGTGGGAGAAGCAGGAAAAAGAATGAGTCTTTCTAACCTTCTGTGAACTGCACTGAGAGAGTTTCAACAAAAGCAGATGCTAGTTACTTAGTGAGAACCAGGGACCAGGTATGAGGGATAGTGAATAGAGAGGTGAATTCTTGGGGGTTCAAGGGCAGCCTGGGGAGAGGTCTCTTTTGTGTCTCTCTGACCCTTTGAACTTGGAAGTCTTTTTTGTGGTAAAGAATCTAACCTTATTAAGGCTTCAAACCTGTGCTGACTCCTATGGATACGTATGTTAATGTCTACTCCCAGTACATGAAGCATCAGTACGATACTTCTCTGGTTCCATGTCTTGGAGAAGCAGAGGCCAAAAGTCTGAACCCTCTGGTTTTGAGATGGAGTAGGACATGTGATACAGAAATTAGGATGAAAAATATTAATGAGCTAAGAGAACCTGTCTTTTCAAAAGAGCCAGGAATCCAAAAGTGAACAAATAAATAAAGCAAGACTCTATTACATACCACTAAGAAAATCCACCAAAGGATTGATGCTGAGGCACAGAAAGATCTTAGGAGGAAGTGAACTGACACACTGTACTTGGTTTTGCAGGAGCTTTATTTTCATAACCCACATTGTGGCATTTTTTTCTGACTAGGAAGTTTCTCTGATATGCATTTGCTTTATAGGAAAAAATTAAGGGAAAGAACACTAAAATGTAGGATGACTTCCTGGTTGTAAGGTGTATGACCTTGGCCCTTTAAATAAGAAAGCATAAAAATCTCTCCCCTTCTTTTATATTATTTAGTGCAGCCCAGGAGCTGTCAGCTTGCTTTCTACTCTAGCACTTACATTTGCAGTTTTTCCCTAGTCCTTAACAAAAGGAAAATTTAATCAGATTTGAAAAGTAAATGCAGAAGAGTCCAAGAGACACCATATGGGATAATGACAAGGAACACAGCTTTGGCAATCAGGCTGTCTGAGTTAGAATTGTGGCCCTTCTCCCTTCTAATTACATGGCATTGAGCAAGCGAGTTAAATTATTTGAGCCTTAGTTTCTTCAAATAGAAAATGAAAGAATGCTTGAAATTTCATAGAAATATTTCCTAATGCAAAAAAGCAATGTTTTCACCTTCATACTTCATTATGGGCAGAGTTGGCCATTTTGTGGAAACTCTTGCTCAAATCTCTATTGAAAGCAAAAACTTGAACTTTACAATCTTATACCCGGAAGTGACTGTGAGAGAATTACCTAGCATCTTCTTCATTTTGACGTGAAAAACTCAGGCCCAGTTGGTGGTTTTATGAAGATGTTGCCTAAACAAGAACTGAACATCTGATGGCTTTGGTTCTGGAGGTACAGATGAGGACAAAGAGACATTGAAGAAAAAGAAAGAAGACAAAAACCCTGTTAAGCAATGAGAAGCCCAGAATCACCAGGCTGTGTGTCCCTTCATCTGTAGGCCAGGACGCTCCATAGCAAGGACCGCTGTGGTGGATCAGCTGCAGGCATGATGGTGAGTTTCACAGGAGGCGAGAATTAGAAAACTTAGTGAGTATTAGAAAACTTAGCTCCCTTCTCTCTCTCTCTCCCTATTACTTAAGGTTCATCCCATTAAAATGAATTCCTTGCATTCCCTCTAATCCTAGAGATGGAGGAGGAGCCAAAAACTGGAGGCATGTGGCTGATTGTCTTTCACTGTAGGAGAAATCAAAGCCCAAGGTTCAGCAGTCCTAAGAAAGGAACTAGCCAGCCCGTTGGTGGTAGCACAGTTTGGGAGGCAGAACCTGCCAGGGAGGGACTTGGAGAAAGCACAGAAGACTTATACAGGATGTTCTTGGAGAGGGAAAGAGATGTACATTAGTTGTGCAGTGAGTCAGGATTCAGAATAGAATCCAGATTTCTTGTTTTCCCTGTGCTAGTCAACTTTTCCATCCCTGAGACCCAATACCTGACATTCACAACCTAGAAGAGTTTAATCTGATTCAGCATTTTGGGGAATTCAGTCCATGATCAGTTAGCACAAATATGGAAACATCATGGAGGATAGGCATAGTAGAGCAGGGCCATCTAGTTAGTGTTGTCTGGGAAGCAGAGAGGAGGAACAGTACCAAAGAAGGGCCAGGGATCATACAAAAGGACCCAGAATCACACCTGTATGATCTATTTGGACACACCTAGAAATGTGCTTTACTAATTCCTTGAGCATTTCTTAACCCAGTCAAATTGACATATGTGGATTAATGCAGGTCGTATCTCCACCCATTTCTCCATTTTCTCAGGTATGTTGGTTAAAAACACTAATTGGTTGTCCTGAATTTCCATGGCGCATAGAAATCCTTAGTAGCTTTGCATTATTTTGATCTGAAAGAAGCAGAAACTTCCAGAAATAGAGCCTCTGGAAGAGTATTTGCTTTTAACTTTGATCAGGCTTCTAAATATTCTATTAGGGCTGTCTGAATTGAATACCTCTTCCTCCTCCTTCTTCTCCTCTTTGTTTTTCTCCTTTTCCTCCTCCTTCTTTTTTTCTCCTTCTTGTTCTTTGGTAGTTCTTTGTTTTCCAAGACTCAGTGGTTAAAAGCCATTTTCAGATTGTTTTGATTTCTCCCAGCTTCTTGAGGGTACTGACTTCCAGACTTCTTCATCTTACTGAGCATAGCAGGTGCCCAGGGCTGCAGTAGCCAACTCATTCAGTGCTCAACACATGGCTCATTGCACACACATTATGGTCATACAATAAGCATCACTTTTAAGGTGTCTTTAATAAGCTAAATTTGAGTCTCTTCCTGTTGTAGTCTTCTTAACAGAGTTTATGGAAATCACATGGCGATCATCTTGAGGTAAGCTGCTCAGAAATGACTCCAAGTGCAGAAGCATAACTGGAAATTAACACCTGAAATTTGGAGCTTCTGATATTCTGTCATTAGGTTTAGGGTGTATATTTGTGGTAATTGCTTCTTTTCTTTAATAAGCAGCCTCAGTAAGCACAGCCTGTCTTCCCGACGTGCTACTCTTAGAATCACTGATGGGATCTCAGTGTTGGTTGGTCTGGAGCAGATTGTTGAGTGTGGTTGAGCTGCTCACCACCTCTTCTCCTCATGTAACAATACTCTTGTTTTAAGTTAAGCTATTACAGACATTCCATACACTCTCAATGTTTTATAACCATCATCTTAGCCATTATCTGATTCACAAAAATTAGGCAGAAGTTCTATTTCATTAAAATAGATAGTTAATTGCTTTTTATTAAAAAGAGAACAAAATAGCTTCTTTTATTTTTGTCTCTTACTTCCTTTGCATGTATTCAATCTTTTAAATCATAATAATGCTAAAATCCTTGGTGCAAGTGGGTAGGAGTTTAGCTTAAGATCACGACTGAAAAATGGTATTTGTAGTTCATTTTCTTTGATTTGTATCATTAGTCAAAAATTACTTATTTTCAAAGACCATTGCTGTTTATTCATGTCACTGCAAGAGGATCCAGAGAGTTGGCTGGGAGACAAGGCTCAGGATTTAGAACATTTTTAGATCTGTAATCTGGAGGAAGTATATTTTACCTGGAGAATTCCATTTCTTTGCCTGAAAGATGGTGATCATGCTTGTGTCTGCCTCATGGAAATGAAGTTTAAATAAGACATAAGTGTAATGTGCTAAACAGGACGCCTCCCCTTCCCCAGCATCTTCCCTCTTTCTTCTAGTGACAGAAAGACACAGAAAGGAGGGCAGAAAGACAGATAGACAGAGGCAGGGAACACAGACAGAATATGTGCGAATATGAGAGGTGATTATTTTGTCCTATAAATTGCCAATCATAGTTCCATCTGGTGGAGGCACATAGTTCTGCTGCACACAGAGATCCTAGATGTTGATCTGGTGCTGTGATTGGGTGGCATACGGTGTTGTTTTATATATCACACTACTGTCAGGACTGTCCATGAAAGACACATCTTACCTAAAACTGATCCAAAATTGTCATGGGTTTCAGAGTTTCTGAAAGCAAATTCCACAAATATGTGCAGAAAGGACCTCTATTCCTCTAACACCTGCTTGTAGTGGATATGACTAACCAATGCTACCATTCAATAATGAATGAAATGTTGCTGTGTTGGGTTTCACAGAGTGGTGGCCAATGATTGCTTGTTAGCATAAGTCTTCCAGATGCAGCCAGCATGCACCGTGCTAGCTACATTTCTGGTCACCCTTCGGAGACAGCCTTGCTGCGTCATCCCACTTTTCTTTGTGAGCGTGTCACATTCACTTTCCTGTGACTTTGCTCAGTAATCCAGGTGTCTCTAATGACCTCTTTCTCATTGCAAATTCTAGTTTATTTTTCTTCTTAGATCCAATTTCCAATGCAATATCTTCAGTGATGTCATCCTCAGTGTCCTTGTATGGTTGTAACCCTGGATATCGGGCCATGATTTTATTGGTTTTGCCATTACTGCTTAGGTCCTATGGGGTCTTTGAGATTTATCCAATTTGTTCTTTTTTCTCATTGCCCAGCACAGTATGTGATGTTTCAGGAGAACTGAGAATAAATAAAAAAGGATTACATGCCTGCTAGAAAAGATCTCAGAGTCTAGAAAGGACTCTTAAGGGATATGAAAATGGTTACAGGTTAAAGGACAAAAGTCACAGTAAGGGAGACCTTTTGATGACAAATTATACTCAATATAAGGAGTTAGCTTTCACAGTAGAGAATCTACTGTATTACCTCAGTGAAAGCTAACTGGCAAGAGGTACAAAGAGTTAACTATTAGCACAGTTAGCCATGTGTAGGGCAGAGCAGAAGTCATCTGTCTGTCAGAATTTCATATTAATTTCCAAGATTACAAATGATTTTTTTTCGTATTGAAACCCGGTAGTAATAAGTTGCCTGTACATAAATATACAGGGATGTTGCATTGATAAGAATATGCTACAGATATGTAGCAATGTTACTAATGATATTGTCATCAATAAAATTGCAATTAAAAAAAAGAAAGCCTGGAATTTAGCTTGTGTGTGTCTGAGACCATCTTTTGTGCCTTATCAAATGTGCTAAAGATTTAAAGACTCAGTTTCTTCATTTGCGTTGCAATTTGAGTTCCTTTTGATGTTTGCCTCTGTGATATGATCTAAATAATTAAAACCGTTGTTTTTGACCTACTTTACATATAGAATATTTAATTTGTGTCATAGAATTGCTACATTATTTAATGCCACCTTATTAAGCAGGGAGTAGCTAGGCAGAGATTGATTCCTTTATGAAAAATGTGGATGCCAAGAGATCGGATGGACTTGCAGGTTCTTTGTGATTCTCTGAGGTCCCCAGGTGCTGACTTTCCCTAACTTCAAAGGGAATTGGGGAAGAAGGAAGCGCAATGTGCTGGGAATGCACTCCAGGCCTTTGCTACCTGGTAGGAAGTAGGTTTCAATATCTGTGCAGTGGATTTCAGCTTCCGGGCACTATAGAAAAGTTCCTCTTTGTTCCTGGGTAGACCCACAGCCAGTTCTGTGGGTGAACAAGCAGCCTGGCCACAAGCACAGGCTGCTTTTGACTTTCCGTTCTGTCACTGGCAGCTGTGCAGCTCTGAGCAAGCCACCTAATCCTTCTAATACCCCGTTTATTTATTTATAAGATAGGCATAATGAAACTGAACTTTGAGAAACAGAACTTGAAAATGTCCTAAGGTATTTAGTACCTAATAGATGCTTAGTAGCTGGTATTTAGTATCACCATGATTATTATATACAAATAAG
>PVIR01022301.1:0-10373 GCA_004026965.1 Petromus typicus
GGGTCTCCACACCCAGTATTGTTATGTGGTTACCGGGGAATCGAACCTGGGTCCTTGCGCTTGCAAGACAAGCTCTGGAACCACTGAGCTATCTCCCCGGCCCTGTCTTTTCATTTTTTGATATCATCTTCTATCTCCTTTTTCAGAGTGCTATAGTTTTCAGAGTAGAGGTCTTTCACCTCCTTTGTTAGATTGATTCCTAGGTATTTTTTTTGGGGGGGTGCTATTGTGAAAGGGACTGACTCTCCAATTTCTATCTCAGTGGGTCTACTGTGTGTATATGAAGGCTATTGATTTTTTAATGTTGACCTTGTAACCAGCTACGCAGCTAAAATTGGTGATTAGGTCCAGCAGTTTTTTAATTGAGTTTTTAGGATCCTCTAGATAGAGTATCATGTCATCAGCAAATAATGACAATTTAATTTCTTCTTTTCCAATCTTTATTCCTTTTATTTCTTTCTCTTGCCTAATTGCTATGGCTAATATTTCCAGAACTATATTGAACAGAAGTGGTGAGAGAGGGCACCCTTGGTTTTTTTGTTTGTTTGTTTGTTTGTTTGTTTTTCTTTATTTGTACATTAAATATACACATCATGATTATACTCCATAATGGGGATTTGTACCAGTATAAGACACATCTTAATTCTCATTTTTTCCCCTAGCCCTACCCACCCTACTACCCCCCATATACATAAAATTTGTTTCCTTACTTTTTTGTTACAATCTCAACATTTTCCCCCTTCACCCTATTTTACATTGAGCATTTTCTATTTCACAATATGTAACATACAATGCTAGGACTCATTTACATCTTTATTTTCTCATACCAGCGAAAAGATGCGATATGTACCTATCTGAGGGCACCCTTTTCTTGTTCCCAACCTTAGTGTGAAAGGTTTCAATTTTTGACCATTTAGTATGATACTGGCTGAAGGTTTCTCGTAGATAGCCTTTATTAGTTAGAGATAGAGACCATCTATTCCGATCTTCTGTAGAGTTTTGAACATAAATGGGTGTTGTATTTTGTCAAATGCTTTTTCTGTATCAATTGAGATGACCATGTAATTTTTGTCCTTAAACCTGTTAATATACTGTATAACATGTATTGATTTATGTATGTTGAACCATCCTTGCATCCCTGGGATGAATCCAACTTGGTCAGGGTGTATAATCTTTTTGATAATTCTCTGTATTCTGTTTGCCAGGATCTTACTGAGGATTTTGCATTGATATTCATTAGAGATATTGGCCTGTAGTTCTCTTTTTTGGTTGGGTCTTTCTTTGCTTTTGGAATCAGGGTAATGGTTGCTTCCAGGAATGAGTTTGGGAGCACTGCTTCCTTTTCAATTTCATTGAAGAGTTTCAGAAGCAGAGGCACTAACTTTTCTTTAAAAGTTTTATACAATTCAGCAGTAAAACTGTCAGGTCCAGGGCTTTTCTTTGTTGGCAAGTTTTGAATTACATTTTCAATTTCACAGATTGTTATTGGGGCATTTAACATTTCTATATCATCTTTATTCAGCTTTGGGAGTTCATATGTGTCTAGAAATCTATCCATTTCTTCTACATTTTCCATTTTATTGAAGTATAAATTTTCAAAGTAGGTGTTTATTATCCTCTGGACTTCCTCTGGGTCGGTAGTAATTTCTCCATTCTCATTCCTAATAGCATAAATTTGAGCCTTTTCCTTCCTTTCTTTAATGAGGTTGGATAAGGGTCTATCAATTTTGTTTATCCTCTGAAAGAAATAACTTCTCAATTCATTGATTTTTTGAACCATTCTCTTGGTTTCTATTGCATTAATTTCTGTCCTGATCCTTATAATTTCTTGCCTAGTGCAAGCTTTGGGTTTGTTTTGTTCTTCTCTTTCTAGTCGCTTGAGGTTCAGCATTAAATTGTTTATTTGAGCTTGCTCCATTTTCTGGATGTAGGCTTTCACTGCTATGAATTTTCCTCATAGAACTGCTTTCTTTGTGTCCCATGAATTTCTATATGTTCTACTGGGATTATCGTTTAGTTGTATGAACTGCTCAATTTTTTCTCTAATTTCTTCTGTGACCCATTGGTTGGTCAGCAGAGTGTTGTTCAGTTTCCATGTGTTTGTGAGGATCCTGGGCTTTCCTTTGCTATTCAGCTCTAATTTCAGGGCACTATGGTCCAACAGTATACAAGGGATAACTTCAATCCCCTTATATTGGCTTAAACCTGTTCTATGAATGAGCACATGGTCTATTTTGGAGAATTATCCATGAGCAGCTGAGAAGAATGTAAATTATGACTTTGTGGGGTGAAATAATACTCTGTAGGCATCCATTAAGTCCATTTGCTGAAGAGTCTGGTTGAGCTCCAGGATTTCCTTAGTGACTTTTTGTCCAGTGGATCTGTCTCTTTGTGACAGTGGGGTATTGAGGTACCCTACTATGATTGTATTGGAGTTTATCTGGTTATTCAAGTCCATTGATATTTGTTTTACATAGTTGAGTGCATTAGAATTTGGAGCATAGATATTTCAGATTGTGATTTCTGTCTCTTGTATTTTTCCCTGAAATAAAAGATAGTATCCATCTTTATCTTTCTTTATCAGTTTTGGCTTGAAGTCTATTTTGTATGTAAATAAAATCACCACTCCTGCTTTCTTGCTGTTTCCTGTCACATGGAATATTGTTTTCCATCCCTTTACTTTTAGTCCATGGGTTTCTTTCTGAATTAGGTGTGTTTCTTGTATGCAGCAGATTGTAGGATCTTGCTTTTTGATCCACTCTGCCAGTCTGTATCTCTTAATTGGCACATTGAGTCCATTGACATTAATCGTTATGACTGATATAGGTAAATTGAGTGCTGCCATGTTTTCCTGGTCTTGGCTGTGTTATTCTACTTTTGCCCTTTCCCCATCAGTTTCTTGTTTGGTCCCATGGGTTGACTCTGTTAGGTCTCATGGATTTGTAACTTTCCTTATTTTTCTGCAAGATATTCTTTAAAATGTTTTGGAGCACAGGTTCGTATTTGTGAAATTTTTCAGGTGTTCTTTGTCATGAAAGTATCTTATTTCCCCATCAATTTTGAAGGATAGTTTTCCAGGATACATCAGTCTGGGTTGGAAGTTGTTTTCGTTTAGGGCTTGGAAGACTTCACTCCAGGCTCTTCTTGCATTGAGTGTTTGACCTGAGAAGTCCGCTGTGATCCTGACGGGCTTCCCTTGGAATGTAACTGTTTTCTTTTCTCTGGCTGCTTTCAGTATTTCATTCTTTTTTTGGATATCTGGGACTTTTATGATGATATGCCTAGGTATAGATTTTTTCATGTCACGGGCATGTAGCGTTCTGTATGCTTCATATATTTGTATGTCTAATTCTTTCCCTTTTTGTGTGAAGTTTTCTGCCATTATCTGTGTGAATAGCTTTTTGATGTCTTTAGCATTGTCTCCTGCTTCCTCAGTGACTCCAATCTATCTTATGTTATTCTTCTTTGAATCATCTAGGAGCAGTTGGATGGACTTTTCAATTATCGCTTGCTTTTTTCCATAGATTATACCTTTCCAGTTCATTGGTTGAGATCCTGTCTTCTAGGTCTGAAATTCAGTCCTGTGCCAAATTCATTCTATTGCGCAAACTTTCATTTTCTTTCTCAATTTCCTGGGCTTCTGATTGTAGGTGTTTAAAAGTTTCCATTGCTTTTGCTATCTTGGATTCTATCAACTCCATGATTTCCTCTTTAGCTTTATTAATCATCATGTTGACAGTGTCCAATATCTCTGCTTTCATCTCAGAGATCAGTTCTGATTTTCATTTTACTAGATCTGCTTTGGTTACCATTTCTGAGGACCCTAGAGACTGGGCTTCAAACTTCTCTATTTCCCTTCCCCCTGTGTTACCTTGAGGTGAGGATCTTTGTATCTGAGACTTTGAGTGTTTCCTCATCTCTGACCTGCCCTGTTTTCTGGCGCTGTTTGTTGCAAGTCACTTTCCTCCTAATAGTTAGGAACCTTAAAATAGCAGTGTTTCCTAGGTTGTTCTTTGCAGTCTGTATTGGGACCTAAAGAAAAACCCCTAGTTCTGGCACACCATATGAGGCACTCAATCAATACAGTCAGAACGCCTTCTCCTGCCTGCTTTAGAGGCAGGAAGACTGTGGCTCCTGCACTGCTACAATGGCGCTGCCTGAGGTTCCAATGGGCCCGCCTGCTCACCAATACAGAGTCCCTCGGCTCACTTGTGCAGTCGGCCTGGAGGCCAGTAGGCTGTAGGCCCTGTGCAGCTGCAATGGTAGGGGCTGATGTTCCAACAGGCCCACCTACTCACCAATACAAGCTGACTGGATGTGCTTCTGTAGTTACTGTGGAGAAAGTCAGACTCTGACCTGCTAACCTCAGTCCATGGGTGCTCTTCCAGCATGGGCCTGGAAGCCAGCAAGCTCTAACCCCGGCATAGATTCAGTGACACAGACTCGGTGGTGCAGTTGCCGTTTCCCGAGCCACTCGCTGCTAACCTCAGTCCCTGGGTGCTCTTCTGGCGTGGGCCTGGAGGCCACTAAGCTCCTACCCTGGTGCAGATTCAGTGGCACAGTTGCCGTTTCACAAGCTGCCCACTGCTAACCTCAGTCCCTGGGCGCTCTTCCGGCGTGGGCCTGGAGGCCAGTAAGCTTGAACCCCGGCGCCTTTTTTAAGGTTTTTTAAGACAGGGTCTCGCTTTGTGGTTCAGGCTGGCCCTGAGCTCAGCCTCCAACTCACATCACAGCAATCCTCCTGCCTCTACCTCCCAAGTGCTGGGATTACAGGCATGAGCCACCACACCCAGCACTGTGGTTGTATGTGGCACTGGTTGCTGCTGGGCCTGAGTCTCCACGCCCAGTATTGTTATGTGGTTACCAGGGGATCGAACCCGGGTCCTTGCGCTTGCAAGACAGGCGCCAGAACCACTGAGCTATATCCCCAGCCCATGACTGGATTCTTATTTTTTCCCATTCCTCTACCTATCCTACCTAAGCTTTGTTTCCATTTTTTTATTACATCACAATTTTTTCTTTCCCCTCATTACCTATTCCTACCAGAATTTAGTATTAATAAACTATGTTCAAATCTGTATTATTATAAATTCTAATTTTGTTTATATACTTTGATAAAACACTTTTATGTATATCATTGCTTATGATTCTCACTCTCTTCATGTGGTAAAAAACACAAATATTCTTTTCATTCTTCATATGATGAAGATGAGACACATAGAAATGGGGCTAGGAGTCAAGTCTTATGAGATCAGAATTCTTTTTTACTAAATAACTCAGCAATATTAATTGTGTTAACTGATATAGAAAATATTTATTTCTTTCTGAATGTATTTATTGAACTAAAATTTTTTTATTACATTGAATAAAATTTTCCACACAAGGAAGCATACTTCCTACAAACAGTGGGCCTTCTAAAAATAAAAGATGACTGACATGCACTTGATCATAATAAGGAACAGACATCCTTAGAAAATTATAGCCTTTATATTAGATATTTTTATTGCACTTTCCTATTCTTGAAACTTGCCTATATGCTTCTGAAAGACTGCATCCTGATGGATTAAAAGAAACTGTCTCAAATATCAGAAGGTTTGAGGTGAAAATCTCTTAACAGTACCAGTTTTTCTTTTCTAATTAAGGCATTATAAATTAATTAGAACCATAGTTTTAAAGAAAATCAGTCTGATTCTCAACATTTCTCTTGTAAAATGAAAAAATAGTAAAGCTAGAAACCACACAACCATCTAAAGTCTTTCCTGCTAAGAAAATTGCCACATTTTGAGTGGTTTGCTGCTGAAAAACACGCTAGCTTGGGTTTGGTGGAGACCAGCAAACACTGTCCTCTCAGCGGACACTGTCTGGCTGCATGACCAAGAAGCAAAACCATGGTGAGTACAAAGTTCGAATCATTCAGATGATTTCAAATCCTCATCTGCACTTAAGAGGAGCAGTGTTCTGGGCAACTGTAAATTTTTCACCTTCACACTTGAAAAGTGTGCTTGTCAGTGGGAACCTAGGCGCAGAGCATTCTGCACTCATCCGTGTACATAATCACGATGAACTCCTCCTGCCAAGTGAGAAAACTCTCCTAGGGTTTAGAGTCCATGTTTCTTTAACATGACTCTGCTCTTTCCCCACTGAGGACCCATGGGATATGGGCAGCAGGAGAGGCCTAGCCCACTGGCCTTTGTGAAGTTCCTAAGCTGGGCCGGTCTGAGTGAACCATGACCTCAGAATCTTGTCCATAATGCTATCAGTAACCTCATACTAACAAGTAGACCAATAACAGTGTTAATAATAGCATGCTTGTCAATAACTCCAGATCATCTCAGTTCAAATCTCTGGGCACTTAGCCTTGGAAGCTGCATTTTAAGAGCACCCTGCTGACTTCCCTGAAATTAGAGTAACAATGATCTCCTAGTTATGGGAGCAACAGGACAACCCCAGGCAAGAAAAGGTAACACTGCTGAATGTGGACTAGGAAAGCAGGTACACAGTGGCTCTCACAAATCAGTGAGAGTCAGCTCTAGTATACAATGCCCACCAGTGTGCACACACATACTTACATACACACCCTTCACCCATCACTTCTGTATAATTTTATCTATCTCACACATCCATACCTAGGGAAAAAAGTGTCTCTCTTGTCCTCTAATCAAACTGTTCTTTACTAATCATGCATTTGTCCATAGTGCTTCCCTACACACAGACATGTACACATACACATGTGAATGCACACATATACTATACACATCCTACCCAGATATACAAAGAGACATAGACATGTACACATACACTCATATGCACACACAGAAAGGATAGAACTCTATTGAGTCTAAAGAAGCAAATCAAGCAATTTCTCTCAACTCTTCACTCAGTGTTTCAGCCCTACATTACCTCATTTGGATACCTTAAAACAAGATTTTTAATTTAAAAATAATTACAATACCAACAGCCAGAACTGGTACTAGGCGTTACCCTGGCCCACGGCCCAAGGCAGGATATTCAGAAATCTCAACTCTTCAAATTAGCCTGTCTTACAGATGTTTATTAATAAAGGGGAGAGGAGAACCTTCAGGTATAAAATATACTCCTTTGTAGAGTCTATAATTTAATGTTTCTAAAACTTCTCTGTGGTGCTAGGAGGCTCATTAGTCAAAAATCTACATTTTCTAGAAGAGGCATAAGAGACATGATAGAGTGACCAAGTCATCCTTTGGCTATTGGCAACAGAACCAAGATTACAGCCCAGCCCCATCTCTTAACTCTCAGATTTGCAACTACCACCTGTGAACTGGATTCTGTGAGAGAAGTGGAGTCAGATTCTTTTCTCCGTTCAAAAGTCCAAACATAGGTACTGCCTGTTTTGAGAAATCCATGTTAATTTTACAGGATTATATAAGATGGCAAGGCACTCCCAGGCTCCTTCCCTTTACTTTAGCCTCTTCGCCTCCTGCTAAGGTTTCAATATGTCCCCTGAAAAGTTTGTGTGATGGAAACTTGGTCTCCATGCAGTACAATTGAGAAGGGAAACTTGGAAAAGTGAAGGAAATTATCCATGCATGAATTAATACATTAGTGGATTGACAGGTTATTACAGGAATGGCTCTATTGTAGAAAAGAGCTCTCTGGCTAGCTTGCTCTATCACGCTATCGTGATGCTTCCTATTCTGATATGCAGGAAAAAGGTCCAAATGCAAACAGCATACTTTTCAATCTCTCAGCCTACAGAATCACAAACTAAATAAGCTCTATTCTTCATAAATTACCTAGTATTTTGTTATAATAGATGGCATATGAAGACATCTACCTCCTTCCCAATCTTCCCTATGAAGAAATATCAAGATGCTTTCACACACAAACATTAACCAGGTCATGTCTGCACTGGGCAAGCATCACTGGATTTTTAAACATCAAACAAGGTTATCTCCTGTTGCATTTTCATTTCCACATGAAGGGAAGGTGACTGGCCCAGGACTCACCTCTTAGGATGGGTCCCAGCACTACTTTGCTTGGCCTGAGTGTTCTAATCTGGTACCATGTAGTGGGCCAGGTGGTGGCAAAGTCCAAGATGTGAGTATGAAGCAGGAGGAGAGAGGTAACACACAAGTCTAGCCAGCCATGTGCTCTAGCTCAGACTTCTTGGAGCTTAAAGTAATGATTTGAGAAAAGATGTCTTACTGGGCATTTGTTCAATTAATAAAAATATAAATATTTTTGCCTGCCATTGTTCTTGTGTATATTGCTCCTTTTGCCTCTCAGGAATATTGCACAAGCACATTTTTAGCAAGACCATGGGGTGAACTATCACTGCATGTATCATGAACAAATTATGCTACAAACATTATGTTAACTAAGCCAAATTCATAAGTATATGTGTGATATGTTTCCATCTCTATGGAGAACATAAACAGGCAAAACTGGTCTATGGTGACAAAGATCATAATGGTAGTTACCTGAGAAGCTACTTGGGGAGTAGGATGATATTGTCTAAGAAGAGGCACAAGGAACCACCCCTCTGGGGTGCCAGAATGTGCTCTTTCTTGTTCTAAAATGCAATTGTTGCAGGCATATACATATTAAAGATATTTACTAGCCTGTGGTTAAGACTTGTAAACTTTACTGTATTTCTCACTTAAAACACAATCTTTATTTCCCAAATGAAATGTTTAACTTCTCAATAGTGCTGTAAATGAAAATGTATTTCCATTTTTAGAACTTAGAAATACTTAGAAATTTAGAGGTTGATTTATTTTGATCAATTTTTAAAGGAATTTTTAATGTTTAATTTTAACTGATATTAAATTTTTTTCTAATTAGAAAGTTTAATGGAGAGGCTTCATATCATCCACTTTCTTCCTTTTGTAGTTCAGGCTGGCCCTGATCTCAGCTTCAAACTCACAGCAATCCTCCTGCCTAGGCCTCCCAAATGCTGGAATTACAGGAGTGAGCCACCACGCCCAACACTGTGGTATGCGGTTGATTGCTGGTGGGTGTGAGTCATCATAACCCCGCATGGTTGTATGTGGTTACCAAGGATCAAACGGGGCTCTTGCACTTGCAAGGCAAGCACTGGAACCACTGAGCTAAATCTCCACCCTGATCATCCACTTTCTTAAGAGGCCTTTTTAGCTTGAAGAAAGATATGGTGACAATAAGGTGTTTTAAAAGAGTTAACTGCATTGTTTTGTTCTTCCTCATTTTTATCCAGAGAAATTCAAAATCTTTGCTAGCATTTGAAACTTTTCCATGTCCTCTTTGCTATGTAAATTGTACATCTTACATCTCTTCTATACAAAGGAAAAATAAAAGGGTACATTAAAGTAGTTCAGGGAGTTGGCTGCGGTATACAAAAATTTTTTAATTATCTTGTTGAAGAGTTTAGAGGAGATGCTATAAAATATGCATTTACTGGTACTGGAACAGATGAAAGCACAATATTTTCATTTTTAAAGACTAAAAGATCTATTTTAAAAGGCATGTGTTTTTCATAGCATACTTTATACCAATGATTCTAAGGTTTCTATTAAACAGAAAAACAAATTACAAGTCTGGCAACCACAAAGATGAAAGGGGACAAACTCTCCTTAAGTGAAAAGGATTTTAACCAATGGCAAAGTGATGACAAAATACCCCAGCATTGACAGCATTGTTAAATCCCAAATTATATTTAATGATAGGTAACTAGTGTGTGGGGACACAAGAGTCCATGGATATCTGACTGTTGACGGAGAAAGGAAAAAGAGAAATGAAGGATGATGTCTCCTCCAAAACACAGCTAAGTTAAACTGATCCAGCTGAGACACAGTAGTTTCCAGGGCAAAGTAACTTCCGTTTTAATGAACTGAAAGAAGCAACCTCAGGCCACCTTGCACATATCACTCAGGCTACTTCATCTGTCCCCACACCCTAGGGAGCAAGCTTAGCACCCCCAAGAGCAGCTCTGGATCCTGAACAGTTCAGGTCAAGACTCTTGTGTCTGAGCAGGTGGATCTTTGTCTGACAAAGGCTATTTACATGTGATAGTGGCTGAAGTTTAGCAAAAATCCATCTTCCTTGAAGAAACAGCACACTGACCAGGAAACAGTGAGCTAAGATGATTCAATCTGGTAAGATCATGTAGATGTTCATAACATCCAAATGTTTAACAGAGAAATTCCATACATACACACACACACATACACACACACACACACACACACATACATACATGTTTATATATATATATTTGTATATATACATATATATATATAGACATACATATATATATATACACACATATATACATATATACAAGCAAAGAGAATTACTAGGCTCTCACTAGTGGCCTTACTTTCCCAGCACACATCAAAGTCTGCAATGACAAGATC
>PVIR01022301.1:10473-28491 GCA_004026965.1 Petromus typicus
AAAAAAAAAAAAAAAAAAAAAAAGTAACAAATGCACATCACTGTCTGTCACCTTCAACATCAACCAGTATTTCCCAACATGGATTTGCTTCACTTGTAAAAATTTAACACAAAAGGAGAAATGAAATCTAATATTTAAAAGTTAATCTATTCTCTCATTTTAAGCTGTACATTCTTTCAAAAGAGTATTCTATTGGTCATCCTTTAATAATCTATTTTTTTCACTAGATGCAGATAATAATATATTTATCTTTAGGACTGAGAAGTTTTAATAGAAATGCCTAATTTTCAGACCTGTTAAACTACTATTAATCATTAAGAACAATGAGTTATTTTATGGTTGCCACAGAAAATCAGGTATTTTTCATTTGAGATAAATTAGTAATTATCTATATCAAAACAAAAAACTTTTTACCTAAACTTAACAAGTTCCTATTATAATCCAGACACAGAAACCTCAGTTTAATTTGGCAACCTCCTGTGCACAAAATATCATGTTGGTGTTGTGAGGAAGCCAAGCTTGACCAGCCACCACCCTGCAGGAATTTTCAATATGAAAGATGTGCATGAGAGGGGAACTTGGGAAAAACTGGCCAAGGCTTCAAGGAAGAAGTGCCATGTTAAGCAAACCATAAAGGCTTGGTAGGATGTCAACATATGGAGATTGACAGGATATTCCAAATGATTGGCATGGACAAAGTTTCCCCAGATGTGAAAAACAATCCCCCTTCTGCCCTGTAAGTGCAGAGTAACTTAATAGGCTTCTTCACTTCTACAACCCAGGCACACAATTTCCCTAAAAGGAATCGCTAAAGGCTACTGTGGGACAGGCCTGTGGCAGCATTGCCACCCCCGAGTTCTCCCACACTTTCTGCAGTAGACACACCTCCCACAGGGAGCCCTCTTTGCGGGCTATTTGGTAGGCAAGCTACGCTGAGGCACCAGATCATTTCTTGACTTTGGAAACTGGAGAATCTGGCAGGGTTGCTGTCTTGTTTCCAGGGCATTTTCCCAGCCTCCCTCCTGCCAGCTTCTAGGAGGATCAGGTGAATGTTTCTCCATGCATGCTGAAGGGCACACCTACCTTAGAGAAACATACCAACCACTAAGGTGATGTTGGGCCAAGAAACCAGCAGAATGGGCAGATGATACCTGGCACAGTCAACGACCATGAGGAATGAAGGTCACATGAGGAATGAAGGCCACACAGTAAACAAACATGAAAAACAGCACAGTCTGCAACTCCCTGGCTTCAGAGTGAGGCAGGACACAAAATATCCATGCTCAGTGCAGGGTCTCTACTTAAAAGGGGCAATATATCCCCTTTCCCCATCTTTTGGGGAAAGGTCCTCAATGAAAGGAACCTTTAAGACCAACACAAATGAGGGCAGGGGATTTAGCTCAGTGGTTCCAGAGTCTGTCTTGCAAGCACAAGGACCTAGGTTCGATCCCCGGTAACCACATACCATTCTAGGCGTGGAGACTCACACTCAGCAGCAACAAAGCGAGACCCTGTCTCAAAAAAACCTAAAAAAAAGACCAACACAAATGAGAATTCTGACCTGAGTGGCTAACAACTAGTGGCTGATATATAGAACTAGTAGAAAGAACAAGGCTTCCTGCATCGGGATCCTAAAAACTACCTGTAACCATATCAAGGAAGGAGTTCTTAGTGCCCTACTGAAAACAGGGAAACTACAATACAAAGAAGAAAGATAAGGAAGGACTGAAACATCAGTGCCCTGCAGGGAGAGTGATGGGAACACCATCAGCAACCACAGTCCCTATGACATAGCAAGGCAAGTCACAGCAGTGTGAGGGCAAGTCAGGCTTAAGTGGCTCTGGTTTCAGAGAAAAAGATTAGTGACCAAGAAGAAAATACACACCACTGTAGAAAAGACACAGTACGGCCATAAGCTGATGACAGTCAACATGGAGGAAGAGTTGGGAGCCTTATTTGGTTACATTTTTTTTGTTTCTCTTCAAACATTTTGTGCATGCTACAGTGGCTTGGGATTTTAAGACACACACATCTTTGGAATTCCATCATTTCTAAATCTGATTTAGACAAATCTAGTGAATTGGAGCCTTAAAAAAATAAAAGAGGGAAGGAGAGTGTTGACTCATTTAAAATGATGCTGGAAAAATGCATTTTAAGTGACAAGGGTTCAGAAGCCTTTTCTTAAAGCACAGCAGTTTCCAAGGTTTACAATTTTGTGGGTCTCTAATGGCGAAGACCCTACAAAGTGAACCCAGCTTTGCCAGTTTTTTCTTTTAAAATGTTCTTGGAATTTGGTTGAGGTTAAGGATATTTCCATAACGTAAGTCTACACCTTCGTTCTTTTCCAACGTTTGGACATCACTGTTAATGCTACTGCTTCTCTTTTATTTTGCTGTGGCCTTTCTCAGCTTCCCACAATTGGGATAGTGTTTCGTATCCACAGGAATGGAAATAATAACCAATAGCTCACTTTCCTCTTCTGTGGTTTATGTTTGTGTTTTTGCTCCTGTTTCCTTAAGCTTCCTCGGCACCCTAACCCCACCACCACCACTTACTTACCCCTTCAAGCTCTATTTCACCCAGAATCTTTGCTGAAAGTACAGTTTTATGAAGAACAGAACAAAGAAACTATGACATGGGCCATTCCTAGACTCATGAGGCCAAGATTCAGGGCTAACCCCCCGCCCCCAAGCCACATAGGAAAGTCTGCAACACTTCCCTCATGTCTATATAAGGTACAAACTCCTAAGCCTGGAACTGGGCATTTTCCACACTCTAACTCTGACCCATATCAGTTGCCCACCACGGGCCCCACATAAATTCTCTTTTCCAGCCAACAGGGAAGCAAGTCTTGCTCATCCTGTTCTCTGCTTCTGTCGGAGTCTCACCTGACTACAGAGCTAGCTCATGTCCTTCTCCTCCGGGTTGCCATTCACAGGGACTGCAATTAATTACTGCACTCAGATTCAGAAATGAGATGATTTCCCCCATTAAAAGCAGTATGTATTAAGTTATATTAACTCACAGTAAAGGTCATTTTGGATAATAACTCAAAAAATAAAACAATCTGAAAATACCATCTGTTCAATGAATATAAAGGAGACCCAAACCAAACAGAAAGGATGCAGCAAACAAATGAAGAATGGGCCTGAAGGAAAGTAAGGAAAAAGAAGCCCCCAGAGCCCAGGATTGCCCATGTGTCTGTGTCACTGCCCAGAAGAGAGACTATCCTGACAGCTGAACAGCACCTTAGAATCATTTGGTACAGTGTCATAAACTGGTTAGCTCAACCTTTCTCCACTCAGATATCACGCTCACAGCAGACCTGTCAGTCACAAGAGGACTGCTGATAGGCTTGTTAACAAGGTGAGGCAAGTTTAAAAAGCATATATATCCTAAACTTGGATCATCCGACAAAGTACAGATTAGGTTTGTACTCTGCATAGTCGCTTTGCCCGTTTCCAACGTCCTAAAGACCACTGGTCCCCACCTCCCAACAGGGCAAGCCTAGCATCACTTTCATCACAAGGGACTCTTGGGGGCCACAAACCATATTCAAATAAATCATAGCAATGAGGCTGAAGAAATTTTCTTCTCTGTCACATGTATTAAAAAATAAAGTATACACAATTTTCTAAACAGCAGTTTTCTTTGTATGCTAAGATATCCCTGTGTTATTGTTTTAGGGCACTACACTGATGTTATAGTAGGTAATAATTACTCCCGGTGTTCATCTGATGCAGGAATCTCACAGTCAGCTCAGATGCTATTCTCTTATTTCATATTTGGTTGTTTTGAGTCTGTCTTGATTTTCCTCTGTCGACATGGTTGATGAATATGGTGGGAGTTACCACAGCATAGCATCAAATGCAAGGGCTCTGGAGCCAGAGAACCTGGATCCAAATCTAGGCCCCAGCACTTGTTCACTATACAACTTTGAGCATGTCACTTAACAGATATGATTCTTTACATTTTACATACGGCTCATGGTGGTGTGGCTATCACCAGGCTGTTGGAGAGGTTGTTGGGCACATGCTCAAAAATCCATCCTGTGGTTATTATGTATTGTCACCCTGGGGTAGTTCTAACCTACAAGGCTCTCTAATCTCTCCTTTCCCTTCCCATAGGCAAAGCTTTCATTCAGGCCCTGAGTAGTTCTCAGTTGGATCAGCCCTGCTGTCCTCCTGCTGTCCTTCCTATTCTCCTTTGACCTATCCTCCACTTTCAGCCAGAAAGATCTGAGTGATACATATCTGATTAGACCTTGCAGTTCCTTAAAATTCTTCACATGCCCTGTCATGACCTGACCATTTTAGCTTCCTCCATTACCACTTCCCTCCTGACAGAACAATCTTAACAAAGCATTTGCAGTTCTTAGGCCACATTCTTTCCGGTTTGGGACAAGTTGTTCCCTCTTTGTGGGTTACATTTGCCTTTCCAGAACTTCTACTGGGTGACTTCTCACCTTTCATGATTCTATTCAAGTGTTACTTTCTCCAAGAAGTCTTTCCTGACCTTCTCAGGCACAAATAAGTTAATGTATGTAATTAACTTAAAACCATGCCTGTCACAAAATTTTTCTTAAATAAACCTAAGAGTTGTGAGTCTTCAGAGAATTCTGGGTAAGGGGCAAGCTCTAGAGCCTGACTCTCTGGGTTCAGATTCTGTCCATATGCTCACTCACTGTATTCCTTAAGCAAGTAGTGACTCACCCTCTCAAAATCCTCCATATTCTTATACAACAAGGTTGTCATTCCGCATAGCATTGTCAAACTGAGTACCTGGCGTGCAGAAAATTTCACCATAATTCCCTAGCACTTGGTTCACTGAATTCTGAGCACATATGCTAAATTGAGCAGGGATTTCTAGGACATGTGTGTGTGTGTGTGTGTGTGTGTGTGTGTGTGTGTGTGTGTGTGAGTGTGTTTCAAAGATGGAGTATAGTTTTTGTGGTGTTTCCTCTGGGCTTCAGCCATACTTCTGCTTTACCTCCTTAATGATGCTAAAAAGCTCCTAGGCCAGAAGCTTCTTTGGCTGCCTTTGGCTGAGAAATGACTCCCCCTCTCTGAAAAGCCAAAGGGGAGAGTCCAGGGTGGAAAGAGGAAGCAAATGTTCACTTCTCCACCTCTGAAAACAGAATTGGAGCTGACCTAACTGTAGAGAAGAAAGTCTCCCACAGTGACTATAAAAACAAATCTTCCCTCTGTATTCAAAATAAAAATTGTCTCTGCAATTTTATATATTTGCTTTTCCATATATTCTAATTTCTCTAGAATGAACACACACTGCTTATATAATAAAAAACAGTACAGTAGTTGTTCGCAGTTCTCATGGTGAGAGAATGTGTCCATTTCTTTCATATCAAATCTTTTCAGAGTGATCTAGTAAACTGAGCATGAGTCTAAGTGCCAGAGACTCCAAGTCCTTATGAAATTGTGAGTCCTCTGCTATGGAGCCAGGGCTATTCTTTTAACTTCTCTGTATTTTATATTTCTTGTGCAAGAAATGAAGATACTCAGGATTATTGGAAAGTTAATCCCTATTAAGAAGTTAACTGAGGGCCAGGGATTTAGCTCAGTGGTTCCAGAGCATATCTTGCAAGGCAAGGGTCCGGGTTTGATTCAGGTAACCACATACAACAATGCTGGGCATGGAGGCTCACGCCCACCAGCAGTCAGTACCACATACCACAGTGCCAGGCATGGTGGCTTACGCCTGTAATCCCAGGGCTTGGAAGGCAGAGGCAGGAGGACTGCTGTGAGTTTGAGGCTGAGTTCAGGGCCAGCCTGAACTACAAAGTGAGACCCTGTCTCAAAAAAAAAAAAAAAAAAATTAACTGAATTAATCAGCTAACATTCACTGGGACCACAAAATTTGCACACATTATTTTTATTTATTTAAGATATATAAAAAAGTGAGATAGTAATACCTAAATAAAAGCTGCATTTAATTTATGTGGGTAGTTTCAACATTTAGGCAAAGTTGTTTTCACTATTGAAAAATGATATATGTTTTGAATGTGTTATAAACATAAGAACTTCAATAGAACACACTCTCACAACTTGAGATCCCACTTCTAGACAGAGAAAGAAGATACACTATATTACAGTCAATGCAGTGTTACAAATTTTACTGCATACATAATACATGAAATTGAATAGTTTTATTAAAAATTCACTGCATTGTTCTTTTTCCATTTTAATATTAAGGTACACTTTACATACAGTAGAATTTACAAATTTTAATGTGCAATTTTTCAACTTCTGTCAAATGAAGAGCTGGGCAGCCACCTCCACAATGGACTACAGTAGGCTAAATAAAACAGCTCCATCATTCAAAGAAGATTCTACTTTTATTCCTTTGTAGTTCACCTCTCCTACTACCTCTACCCTCTAGCAACATTTGATCAGTTTTGTAGCCTTATAGTTTTGTCTTCACAAGATTATCGTAACACAGTATGTAGTCAATGGCTTTTTTCACTTAGAATAATGTATTTGAGATTTTGCTATCTGATTGTATGTGTCAGTAATTCACTCCTTTATTGGTGAGTAATGTTGCACTGCCTAAATTTTGTTTATCCATTAACCAGTTGGAAAACATTGTTTGTTTCTGAGACCATCTCATTTCACTTGGATAAATACCTAAGAAAGAAATTGCTAGGTCATATGGCAAGTATGTATTTAACTTTGTAAGAAGCTGCCAAACTCTTTTCCAAAGTTCTGTGTCATCTTGCAATCATATAAGTAGTGGATGAGAGTTCCAGTTGCTCCTTATTCTAGCTGATGTTTAATAATGTTTATTATGGATATTCTAAAAAGCTATTTGGGTTTGTGTAATGATTCGTGACATTGAACTTCTTTTCTATGGGGTTATCTCTCATCCACAAGTCTCTGATGAAATAATTCTTTTCCTATATTTAATTAGGCTGTCTGGTTTGTTTATTGTTGAGTTTTGACAGTTCTTTATAGGTGTCCCTTATCATTCATGACCTTTATCAACATATATGAAATGTGATGAACATATATATGGTGAGTGTTTGAATTTTAAATATTATTACAGTAAAGGATACCTTGCCAATTATTCCCTTCAGATTCCTCCTCTCACTCTGAACACACTTACCTCAATGTTCTTGCCATTTCCTGAAGCAGTCCAGAGGTTCTCTTTCATGAGTGTCTTTATAAGGTATGCTTAAAAATACAGCAAATGCTGCTACCAAGGGCCATCCAATGGAAAGGTAGAATCATAAAAGTATTATGGTGTATCCTCACCTTCCATGTTCACCAGACCTGGAACCATGGGTTGCCTGACTCTTCCCTCAAAGTCAAAACGACCAGAAAGATAAACATTCAGAATCAGTTCCAGACATGGAGGCGGTTAAAACAGCACAACTAAAGACACTCATAGAAAACTGCTTCAGAGAGCAGGAAGAACAATGGAACATGTGTAGTCAAAGAAAGAGAGGAGTATTTTGAGGTAAGTTAATGACAATGTGTCATTAATTATTGCAGTGAAAGCACTGCAATAATTTTTAAAATTTAAATATTCACCATATTTTTATAATATTGTATAATCTGCAAATATTTCCTATCTGAGGCCCTCTTTGCATTCTCTTATTCACTGCATTGTCCTTTTTTCTTTAGTTCAAGAAATCTGTTCTACATTATAGTGACTGTTGTTAATAGCAAAGAAATTGCTAAGAGAAAAGATTTTAAGTGTTGCACATACACACACACAAATGATAATGACAGATAACACATATGTTAATTAGCTTTTTTAGTCAATCTACAATATATGCATATATCTATAGAAACATACATTTTACTTGTTAATTTTTTTAAAAACCCACATTTTAAAAACATTAGTTCAGGACCCTGACCTTAGAAACTTTCATCATAAATCCATGTCCACTGCAGAGCTCGCGATCAGCTTCTAGGGTATACAAATAGTCAACTGCCCAGTTTTGCTTCTCAGTTTCTTCCTCCAGCCCTGGATCTAGAGGAGCTGTGTGGTGTTAAACCAGTACAATAAAATCCAGAGGACAGCTCTTCTGTGGTTGGCTGTATGCGAAGATGACACAGCAGAGGTGCTAATCAAGTCTGGTCTTAAAGAATAGAAAGTACTACCTACTATCTGCTGTTGCGGAAAAAAAAAAAAACAGATGGGCAGGGTTGTGGAATAGCATAGTTATGACAGTCCTGGGCTTGTGAGCAATCTGCTGCACTGCTGCTGTGCCTCTCTGCAACATATTCTTATATTTTCTTTTCAATTGAGTTGAAAATACTGCCAAGAACATTATTGTCATGGCAAAGTTTAAGAAGCTCTACTTCATGAGACACAAAGAAAGGAAGAGACAGAGTCTGCTTTAGTACTGAGAATAATGCTGCTGGTAGGAGACAGATAGATGTAGATAGAAAACTTAACCTTACTTAAGGTGAGGAGGCAGGTCTCCTTCATGACACAAGTTCTTTCTATCTTTGGCTCTATCATTTTGGGTACGTTGACTCATCTCCTTCAGCATCACTTTATCTGCATTCTCATCCAAGGGGAAAGAGGAAATAGCACATAAACCACTTCCTTTTTAGGACATGACCTAGAAGTTACTAACCCCCTTTTGCTAAATCTTAGACACTTATCCACAGCCAGTTGTTAGGAAGATTTAAAAGTGTACTCTGTAGCTGGGCAGTCATGAACTCTGTCTAAACTTTTTCTGTAAAAGAGTAGGCATTGACAGACAGGCAAGAGCCTAGTGTGAATAGCAACAAGGTGTTGTAACCAAAATCAGGTCTTCTGATTCATAAACAATGAGAAAGCGGAAGTTGTTTTTTGCAAACTGCAAAACAGTTACATCTGAGGTTAACAGAGAGTTGAATGAGACTTTTCTTGGCTTTGGAATTCGCAAAAGAAAGTGCCAAAAGTTGAGGACAAAAAAAGTTGCAAGGTCTCAAATCTGAAGGGAGCTGAACATTGTGTCACACACACCTAAAGAACTAACATCATATGGGCCGGGGAGTTAGCTCAGTGGTTCTGGCACCTGTCTTACAAGCGCAAAGGCCTGGGTTCCATCCCGGGTAACCACATACAATACTGGGCATGGAGACTCACACCCAGCAGCAATCAGTACCACATACCACAGTGCTGGGCGTGGTGGCTCACACCTATAATCCCAGCCCTTGGGAAGCAGAGGCAGGAGGATTGCTGTGATGTGAGTTGGAGGCTGAGCTCAAGGCCAGTCTGAACTACAAAGGGAGACCCTGTCTCAAAAAAAAAAAAAGAACTAACATCAGGCAACATTTAACCTACCTCCAAACTCACAAAGACTGAGTCAGTGGAGACATCAGAGGAAGTTGTTGAGTAACTGGCCTTGTGAGAAATGTAATATTTTGTGGTTAAGAGAGAATTCCCTCTGGATCCTGACTCTTACTCTCTGGCCTCCCTTATAATGACCCCTTGGGTTCACAATGAGCCACTCAAATCATCCAGGATGATCTTTCTACCTCAGGACACCTAATCACTCCACAAAGTCCTTTTTGCCACATGGGACTACACATATACACACTTCCAGGGCAGGGGAGAGTACTGTTTGTAGACAGCTTAAGAGAGATATTCTTTGATGTAGCACATCGGAGCATGGGATTTTCACACCCAGCACCAGGAAAGTTAGTCTCTTTGGCAATATCTGAAAACATTTCTGATGGTCATAACTGTTATCTAGTGGGTAGAGGACAGAGATATTTCTAAATATCCCCAATGTACAAGACAGCCTCTTACTGTTCTGCCAAAAAATATTATTTGTGCCAAGGGTGAGAAGAGACAAAAGCCAAAAGTGGCATTGTCAGGTGGTGATAAATAGATGGCTTTCTCTGTTTGCCTGAGCATGGGAAATGGAAATGGAGAGACACGGTACTTTTCCTTTTTAGAAAAGGAGTAAGAATGACAAGAATGAATTTCCACTCTTGGCACTGAACATGCTTAAGTCTCTGGCAGATTGAGTGGTTCTTGGGATGGGTGCTAGAAGGAAGCTTTGTTGTCAGTGTCACAGTCTGAAGATTTGTTCATCAAGTGGTAAACTCAAGTAGGAATGGTAGGTTGCCAGAGGTGGGTGCTGAGCAGGCTAGAAGAGGCCGGACTAGAGCAAGACCTCTAGACAGGGAAACTGTGCCATGAAGAGGCCTCCAGAGGGACAGTTCATATATTCTACAGGAGAATCAACTTCCAAATGTCTGCTACAGGGACAGCACCCTCAGTCCATTCTTTTTAGCAAAAATGGCAGCAGCAATCAACATAAGAAGACTGTAATTTTACCTTCAACCCTCTTCTTTGTCACTCATTCCTCAAAATGAAACAAAGAAAGGGAACAAAAAGACAGAACACACAATTTCTGTGTTCAGTTTCCTTTAAACTATCACCTAACTTGTGATGGAGGTGAGGGAAAACTTGGAATGAGACATGAGATTAAAGTTCAAGCTGGCCTACTTTCAATAAAATAGGGATGACTAGAATTGAAGAGTATTAACCTCACTTTAAAAAGACTACAGTGTTCTTAAAGTTTGTGCTACCTAATAGACTAAGAAGATAGATCAAATAATTAGAAATAGTGATTGGAGGAAGTATAATTTCATTTTCTGCCTCACCAAGATAAGTCTTCCAAGCATATTTCCATCGACCACTATCATTATTGGAAACGTAAAAGAATCTCAATCTCAAACCCAAAAATGTAGTGGGATCTTGTACCAGAGGCCTAGAACCAACAACTTTCCGTGCAATCTACATAACAGTGCTGGGTAGCCCCACCTAAGACCCCCACAGATCTCATCAGAGCAAGTAACCCAGTTACAGATCCCAGTGCTGATTATGTCAACACAAGCTGACCACTTGCTCTCAGAGGTGGAACCACAGATTCCACTATCTCAAAGTAGGAAATGTTTCTTTTGCCCTCTAACTTTAACCAAGAGCAGTTTATTACCTTGGCTTTTTCTTTCTTTTCTTCCTTTCTTTCTCCTTTCATTTTCCTTCTTTCTGGAAGGATGTGCATTAAAATACTACCTGAATTTTGTGTTTTTTCCCATTCCATCACTTTAAGAACCAGACACTTGTGTGCTCTACCATAATGGAATGGCTAAGAACCTACAGAGCCTATAGTGAAGGTTCCTGTAAGCTAATTCTCTTCCTTCCTGGCTTTCTTTCTTCCTTTGAATAAGCCCGTGTTCTTTAAAGAGGTAGAACTTGTCATTCTTGAGAGAATCGGGCTTTCAGAAGTAGTAAAGAAAGAGCAGACACCAGAGGGAATGACTATGCAATGTAACCAGCTGTAGCACAAGATCTTGGAATCTTAAGGCTTGAGAGAGCCATGTAGGTGGAAATCATCAGCATCTCAGCCAAAACAAAGGCAGAAAGAAAACGGGATCCAGTACTCTGGAACTCTGTTTAGCCCTAATATGTTCAATGGAAGTTCCCCCTACCCTTCATTACAGAGTGCAGCTCAGAGTGAGCTGTGAGGTGATTTAAAGGAAATCAAAGAACTTGAGATGAGGACTGACATTCATTCCTAAATATCTCTTCAATCTTCAGTGGTGGCAAATATTTTGAAGTTATACAACTAAAATGATCACTTTCTAGTGTGTAATTTCAGAGTAATGTTTCCTTATTCTATCAGCTGACAGGATCTGAATGAAACCCAGCAGCAAGAAACTCACCTAGCACCCATATCTTGGCTTGTAACAGCATTCTCCAACCGGAGACACCAGGCCTCTGGGAGAAAAGACTGATTCTAACACTAAAGCAGAGACCATACAAGATGATTGAGATTCTAGAGCACTGAAGAGATATTTTACACACACACACGCACATGTACACACGCACGCATACACGTGCACACACACACACACACACGATGGCAGTATGTCAAAGGATATAGCCTAGACCTCTGAAAATAGTATCAATGTTAACTGTTTTGTACAAATATCTGGCTGTTTGTATTGTGATCTTGTATGTAACCATTTGGAACCAAAAAAGGTTACATCATAGTGATATTAACAGTAGTAGCTACTTGACATGAAATTCAGTGATTTTAAGAAATATTTGTTCACTTTAATGTTAAAAAATGTTTGAACTGATTGAGAATTCACTTTATAACTTCCTTACTATTACAAAGTATTTTCTTGGGTTTTAACAAGTCAACAAGGTATTTCTTAAGTGCTACCTTTGTCTTAATAATGTAAATTGATATCATTACAATAATAGCACTTGAAAATTGAAGATCATATTTTCCCAACAAAAGCTAATTTATCTCCTGCAAGGATATACCAAAAGAAAATTATGAGTCGTAAATATCAGCCTCTTTGTCTAATCATGATATTTTCTCTTTATAACATACAAAATAGCAGGTTTCTGTAATTATCATCCCACCCAACATATCATTCCCTCCTGTTATAGTACATATGCACATTGAATAAGAGAAAAATAAAAACTTTTTCCCTGAAACTTCTCAAAATATTGCATTGCAGAGGGGTATGGTAACTTCTGTGCTTTGAAGACATTTTATTTAAGTTCAATTCAAATTTTCAAAGAAATAGTTGAATCATGACTATAAGCAGAGAGTTGTAGGATGAAAATATACCAACCAGCAGTATACGGGTATGCGAAAACACATGACTTTCCATACAATTATAACATAGCACATAGCATGAAAATGGGAGAAATTAGTACAGCTCTTCAGAGGGGGACAAAATTTCATCCAGCTGAGAGAAATCACGAACAACTGGATGAGAAGGCTACTATTCATAATTGTCCTAGAAGATTGGTGAGTATTCTGATAAGCCAGACAGACTTCAAGATCAAAAGAATCCATAAACCAAATGACAGTGTACTTAGGAAGGAACAATGTATGCCATTCCCTGTGCTTCAGGGTCTGGCTTTGTGGTTCAGGCTGGCCCTGAGCTCAGCCTCAAACTCACATCACAGCAATCCTCCTGCCTCTGCCTCCTGAGTGCTGGGATTATAGGCCTGAGCCACCACGCCCGGCACTGTGATATGATTGCTGCTGGGCGTGAGTCTTCAGGCCCAGTATTGTATGTGGTTTACCGGGGGATCAAACCTGGGCCCTTCAGCTTGCAAGACAGGTGCCAGAACCACTGAGCTAAATCCCCGATCCCCATTCCCTGTATTTTAAAAACAAACTTGCCTATGTTAACTGATAGCTGGAAAAAGGAAGGTATAGGAGAAAAGATAGAAGAAAGAAAAAAGGTCCACCTGAACCTCATCTCCTTTCCTCATCTTCTTTCTATCAACTGACAGGATCTGAATGAAACTCAGCAGCAAGAAGCTCACCTAGAACCCATAGAATAGTAGACCTTACTCTTTCCTTTCAGAGACAAATTCAAAACAAAGTCTCTTTGTTTCCAGTTTCTTCATGAATAAGTGTGTGAGTGTGTGTATGCATGTATATATGTGCATGCACACGTGGTACTGAGCTACATCCTTTTGGTACTCTTACTTCTTAATTAAAAATTCTTTTTTTTAAGGTTTTTTGAGACCGGGTCTTGCTTTGTAGTTCAGGCTGGCCCTGAGCTCAGCCTCACACTCACATCACAGCAATCCTCCTGCCTCTGCCTCCCGAGTGCTGGGATTACAGGGATGAGGCACCACGCCCAGCACTGTGGTATGTGGTACTGATTGCTGGTGGGCATGAGTCTCCATGTCCAGTATGGTATGTGGTTACCGGGGATCGAGCCCCAGTCCTTGCGCTTGCAAGACAAGCGCTGGAACCCCTGAGCTAAATCCCCGGCCCTAAAAATTCTTAATTTTTGTACTCTTAATTTTGACAGTATCTTGCCCAAGTGATTAAATTGTCCAAGCTGGGCCCAACTTTATAATCCTGCCTCAGCCTCTCAGTGCTGGGGTTTTTTGCTCACTTCTCAAACTACTGTAATCAGACTGCTGCCTACATCCCTCCACTTCAGCTTTTTCTCATTAAGGTCTCCTATAACCTGATTGCCAAATTTACCAGACACTCATCTTGCTTGACCATTCTGTGTTCTTTAATTCTGTCTTCTCATACGTACTGCCATATGCCAGGAGTTTTTGACTAACTAGGTGCAGTTTTCCACAAAATTAAGAAACTGATGTGCTACAGATTGCATATGGTTCTAGTGTCCACCACAGGTTCATATATTGGAAGTTTGGTCCTCAGTGTGGGAAACAGAGGTGGAAGAGGTACAAGATGTGGAACTCTGTGGAGGGTGGTTAAGTCACAGGGGACCCTGTTCTAAGAGAATTCATCTAGCTCTCTTGAGAGTGGATTGCTATGAAGCAAAGTTATCCCATGTACTTGGCTGCTTCTGCATGCAGCTGTTTTCCTTTCCACTCTTCTGCTCTGTTGTGTAGCCCAGAGACTCTTCGGAGCTGCAAACATAGAGCTACCTGACCTCAGACTTTGAGCTTCCAAATCTGTGAGCTACCTAATCACTCCTTTTTCTAAAGTTTCCAGTATCTAGTATTTTGTTTCAGAAACAGAAAACTAACTGAAAGAGGAAAATTGATACTGAGGAGTAACTATAACTATACCTGAAATGTGGACACATTTTGGAACTGGGTAAAAATAAAAATTGAAGAAGTAGCAAGGAGTAGTCTACAAAAAGCCCAAAAAATATAAACAAAGCATTGTGGATGAGAAGACTCGGAAGATGAGGAGAAGGGGAAACTAGTCTCAGATGGAAATGACTATCCTATTGGAAACTGAAACAAATACCAAAGTAGCCAACAACTTAGCTGAATTATGTTCATCCCCTGGGGTTTTATAGAAAGCTGAATTTAATATTTATTAAAATTTTGGTATAAAATTTCTAAAAATCAAGGAGTTCAGGCTGCTGTTTGGTTACTTTTCATTATATTCAGTTGAGCTCAGGGACAAGGACAGTATCTATAGGTGAACTGCATAGTTAAAAACAGAAGCAGAGGCTGCAGATATAGCTCAATAGTAGAACAAATACAGTATTTAGAATAAGGAGGGCCCTGGGCTCAGTCCTTGGCAATACACACACACACACACACACACACACACACACACACACACACACACACACACACACACATCAGAAAGCAATATTTGGAAAAATTTCATTCGGTTCCCAATCCTCTCCCCCACCTCAGAAAAAATTCAGGAAACAAAAATAAAGGAGCAGGCAAGTGACTATTTACCATTCACTTAAAAAAGAGCCAAGTGCTAATATTCAGGACAATGAGAAAGAGGTCTTGAGGGCATCTCAAAAATTTGCAAGGCTGCCCCTCCATCACAGGACAAGAAGCCTTCTAGGGAAAAATGCTTTCAAGAAGGCCTGGACCCTCTCCACAGGATTACTCTTCAGGGCCACCATGGATTATGCTCCCTGCTTTCCCAGAAAAGATGCTAAGGTCACTCCAGCCACGGTTCAAACTGATGGTAAACTGATAAGTTAAAGATGTACACATTGTGTCGTAAAGCAATCACTTCAAGGATCAGTTATAACTAATAAACCAACAGAGGAAATTGAAACGAAACAGTAAAAATATTTGTTTAATTCATGAAAAGTCAAAAAAACTAAAATATGAGAACAAAGAACAAGTGGAATAAATATAAAACAAAGACATTTAATCTCACTAGTCATCATATTAAATAGAGGTGGGACCTAAGATCCTAATTAAAAAGAGAAGATTGTCAAATTGTTTTGTTTTGTTTTGTTTTGTTTTGGTTTTTTTTGAGACAGGGTCTCACTTTGTGATTCAGGCTGGCCCTGAGCTCAGCCTCAAACTCACATCACAGCAACCCTCCTGCCTCTGCCTCCCAAGTGCTGGGATTACAGGCGTGAGCCACCATGCCTGGCACTGTTGTATGTGGTACTGGTTGCTGCTGGGCGTGAGTCTCCACACCCAGTGTTGTATGTGGTTACCAGCGATCGAACCCGGGTCCTTGCGCTTGCAAGACAGGCGCCGGAACCACTGAGCTAACTCCCCGGCCCCAAGACTGTATATTTTTTGAAAGCAAGACTTCTCATAAAAAAGCAATATCCAGGGGCTGGAAATGTAGCTTAGTGGGACAGAGCTTGCCTGGCAAGTGCAAGGCCCTGAGTTCAATTCCCAGTACAAACAAAAAAACAGCAATGCCCAGTTATAACTTTCCATAAGAAATACTCTTTATTCATAAAGGCATAAAAGCATAAAAGTAAGAGAATAAGTAATAACATACCATGCCAAACTAATCAAAATAAAGCTGGAAAAGCTATATTGATACTTAATCTAATAAGTTTTTAGGACAAAGAATTTTACCATAGATTAAAAAATGATATTTCCCATGATGAAGTCTTCAATTCACTAGAACAATAATCCTTAATGCTTATGCACCTATAACAATCTTCGAAATATAGGCAGTAAAATCTGATAGAACCCTAAGGAAAAGTATACAAATCCATAGTTATAGCTGATGAGCTGAGTAATCCCTCCCAATAACCGATCAAACAAATAGTAAAAAAAAAATCAGTATGAAATAGAAGCCTCAAGCAAAACTATCATTTGTCTGTTTAATTCACAAACAGATGAAAATGTGAGCAAACTGACATTTATAAAGCATTCTCCCCAACCACAAAAATAGTCTTTTAAAGTATCTATGAAACATTTATCAAGTTAGATTATGATCTGAACAATATTTTTTAAATCTCAAAATATGTAACAAATGTAAGCTATTAAAGCATATTTCCTGACTGTAATAGAATTAAATTAGAAATTAAAAGAATATAGAAATAATTGAAGGAAAACATGTGTTATAAAAGCAGTATGCACCAAAGCCTCAGATCATATTTTAGGGCAGTAATCACAGCACATATGAATTTGACAGAAATTTACTGTTTTTTCACAACAAACGTACAAACTATGATTGACTCATGTGAATTAGTCACACATTCAAGACATACTGGTTGCCACTAATCTTAACAGCAGGATCTTTTGCCATGTACAGACCAAGGAAAAAAGTCATCTCCCCACCCACCTAAAGACAGGCTACATCATGGAAAAGCATTCTTAACTGCTGGGTCATGATAAATTGCAACTGACTGAGACAATTTAAGAGCTCGGTTAAGGAGAAAAGAAGGAAGAAAGACAGGAAGAAAGCAAGGGCGACAAAAAAGAAAGATCTTTGGTAAAGACTTTATTCTTCCCTTAATAAAAAAATTAAGATTAACAAATAGTAACTAGAAAGGGTGATTTAACATTTACTGAATAAACAGAACATTCTCTAATGAGTAGGCATAAGGGTGATAGTGTGGACGGCTCCAGCTTGTCTCTCTTCTTTCACCAGGGTTTGTTTGTACTGTGTGCTTCAGACTAAGTTGATATACAGCAGAAGCCATGGGCTTGAGTTCATGACCTCTGAAAGTGATGAGAGAAACTACGAAAATGGCAACTATATTGAGAATGGAGGAGGTGGATGAGAGTAAATTATATCTTCATGTAATATTGCGCAAAGTCAATAACATTTATCATAAGTCATAATATAGGAAAAGAAGATTACTATTTGGAAGTATAGAAGTAACTAAAAGAAGAAACAATTCAAAGGAAGTGGGGGGCTTGGGAGCAAGACTAGAGTAGAATAGGGGTGAATAGGGAACTCTGGGTTTTAACTGTTAGTTTGATTTTTTTAAAAAAATTTAAATGTAATAAAAATCATTCAAATCTAGGAATGAATAGTTCAAATTTGGCATATAAGCTATGACTATCCAATAGGTGTGTTGTGACTACCCTTTCACCACCTAGGATTCCTTCCAACTTTGGGTTCCTCAAATACAGGTTCATTTGCTGGATCAAATACCCAAAATGCAAATTGACCACATCATTTCTTTATTTGGAACATTTAGTTGTAGTGTTTAAGAACCTCATATCTTGGGCCAGGTATGGCTACACATGCTTGTGATCTCAGCACTTGGGAGGATGGCCCTGGAGGATTGTCACAAGCTCAAGGCCAGCCTGGACTACATAGTGAGCTCAAGGCCAGTG
>PVIR01022302.1:0-28370 GCA_004026965.1 Petromus typicus
AAAAAAGAAGTCTACACCTTAAGCTGTGTTTAGGTAGGAAGTGATCAAGGCGTCCATCTTCTAGCCTGATAATTTCTGCTACATTCATTCCCAGTCCCTGGCTCCAACACACTAGATTAGTTACTGTGGATTGATTTGCTGGTCTGTGGCATCGGACAGGAGGTGGTCATCTAGTTCTTTGTGTGTCAGAGCGTAAGCTACAGAAGACAGAATCATCTTTAAGAGTCCCTCTCATCCCTAACCAGTTCATGTGTCAGATTTAATTTGCTCACAACTTTCCTTACCTTCCTGTGTGGAAACCAACTGGCAGGAATCGGTGGGGAATTATGTAGTGAAGCAAGGGTCTTGCAGAAACAACCAAAGAGGAAGAGAAATGTGTTGTATATCCAGCACAATCGAAGTGCTTCCTTCTTTGTCAGCCTGTCTGGAGGCATAGACGCCAAAGGCCCCTAACTCTTTTTTTGTTACGGGCTCTAGTCACGTACCCTGGGCTAGCTTCAAACTCAGCATCCTCCTGCCTCCGCCTCCCTAGTGCTGAGTTCACAGGTATGCGTCACCACACCTGGCTGCCCTTGGCCTTTATAGCAAGTCATATCCTTTCAAGGAAAGCAGGAGATAACAGGCAAATCAGTTGCCAGATTGGGCTGAGGACAAATCTTAGGAATTATGAAGTTTGTTAGCAAGAGGTGAGTTTCAAGCATGTGGTATATAGTAAGGAGCAGTAATAGGAGCTCAGAGTTAACCTTGCTCGCAAAGCTGGCCTGGGCATTAAATGTGTCTGACCCACCACTAGCGCTGTTCCTGTCCAGCCACGCTGAATGGGAGGTAGGCTGGTGCTGTTGAACCTGCGTGCCGCAGTCTCTTGACCCCACGTCCATTGTGGGTCCTGTGACAGCGGACGAGCACTGGAAAATGTTCTGACCGTGTCAGCTAAGGAAGACTTCACAGTGCAAGTTTTGACCCAGATGGTGTATTTTTTGGACAAAAGGGTAAGAAATGATGGAGGATGGAAGGGAAAATGGGAGGAGAGAGAACCTATAGTGACCCAAGGGCTGAGGGTGACGATGAAAAATGATTCGTGGTATATTTCAGAATTGCTAAGAAAACCCATGTTTCACACAGCAAACTAGTGACTATGTGAGATGAACCTATTAATTACCTTGATTTTATCATCCCATAATGGAAACATCAAAACATTAGATTGTACCCCAAAGTTATATAATATATAAAAGTATTGTGAGCTTAAAATGCAAAATATGTGTATTTAAAAGTTTTACTTACCCATTTCTTTAAGATGGGGTCTTGCTATTGCTAGGCTGGCCCGGAACTCTTAGTAGCTGGGATTGCAGCGTGATCGGCATGTAGCGGAATCTGTCCACGAGGCCGGATGCTGCCGATGCCGCAGCCTGGACCCCTCCGCTCCCTTTGCCCCCTGCGTGCCTCCTTTAGGTGCCTATTAATTGTCTACTTTTCCCACTAGGAAGAAGATTCCCTCCTTACTGTCTGCAAAGAGATTGTGGAACGATGGTCAGAATCTCAGAATGTTGTCCCCAAAGTGAAGAAAGAAGGTACCATTGGCATTTGTGTGTCACCTCAGGGCCTCTCCTGCGAGTCCTGCCCACACACTGATGCCTCTCAAGATTTCCACTGAGAGCAGCCAGCTGCGTGGCAGCTTTTCTTTCCCCCCCTCCCCTGTCATGCACCCCAGCCCTTCATGCTGAGCTTATCCCCAGCCCATTTTCTTTTGAGGCCGGTTCTTTTTCTTTTTGGTACCAGGGAATTGAACTTGGAACCTCGTGCTTACAAGGCAGGCTCCGGAACCACTGCATTAAATCCCAGGCTAGAGGCAGGATCTTACCAAGTATTAAGTTGCCTAAGCTGGGTTTGAATTTGTGATCCTCCTGCTTCCGCATCCCAGGGTCTGGGACTACATGTGCTTTTAACTTTTTACCAAACATGATGTCATTTCTCCTTTTCCATTTTACCTTATTAACCTGACCTCAGTTATCTTCGATAGTTAGGTGGGTTAGTTGGTCACCCCCCTTTCTGTATGTGGGAGGTTGGGGAAATATACTGGAAACTGAATTTATGGAGTGCTGAGCTACATCCCCAGCCCCTTTTAATTGAGATAGTCTTGCCAAATTGCCTAGATTAGCCTTGAAGGTGGGATTACAGGTGTGTACCCTTATGACTTTACTGTTTTCTTTTCCAGTACCCCAGGCAACTTGGCATTATGGGTAGAGTCAGCTATATTTTTCTCATCTCTCCTTTTTCTTATTCTTACTTTGTGACACAGATTGTGGTTGGGATTGTTCTTTCTTCAGCTAGACTCTTCATCCTCTAAAAGAGCTCAAATACTCAGCACTAGGGTGAAAGTTCGCTGAGAAAGTGCAAGTCTGAAAACCAACAACCTGATGCCATTGTCTGCTGAACCAGAGTCCTCTGGTTCATCTGTCTGGGCTGGCAGTGGCCTTTTCTGAATTGTTGCAGAGGACCCTTCTGTGCCACTGGGCCTCAGAATAGTGCTTTACAACCCCATTCCTTTGTTCCCTGACAGTAGAAACTTAGTAATTGATCTTATTTTAAAATGTGGCCAAGTACTGTGCTCTTTTTTTTCCCTTCATTAGAGAAGCTCTTGTTATGTAGCCCAGGCTGGTTTTAAACTTATTATCCTCCTGCCTCGGCCTTCTAAATACCTGGATTACAAGCTTGCACCTCGATATGGGCACATTATTATTATTATTATTATTATTATTATTATTATTTTGAGACAAGGTCTCACTTTGTGGTTCAGGCTGGCCCTGTGCTCAGCCTCAAACTCACATCACAGCAATCCTCCTGCCTCTGCCTCCCGAGTGCTGGGATTACAGTCGTGAGCCACCACGCCCGGCACTGTGGTATGTGGTACTGAGTGCTGCTGGGCGTGAGTCTCCATGCCCAGTATTGTACGGGGGATGGGATTGAAGCTGGGCCCTTGTGCTTCAAGACAGGCACCAGAACTAATGAGTCAAATCCCCAGCCCTGGGCACATTATTCTGAAGAATGTTATTTGGGGGCCGGGGGATTTAGCTCAGTGGTTCCGGCGCCTGTCTTGCAAGCACAAGGGCCCAGTTTCAATCCCATCCCCCGGTAACCACATACAATACTGGGCATGGAGACTCACGCCCAGCAGCACTCAGTACCACATACCACAGTGCCGGGCGTGGTGGCTCACGCCTGTAATTCCAGCATTCGGGAGGCAGAAGCAGGAGGATTGCTGTGATGTGAATTGGAGGCTGAGCTCAGGGCCAGTTTGAACTACAAAGCGAGACCCTGTCACAAAAAACAAAACAAACAAAAAAAGAATGTTATTTGGCTAGGCTGAGGATTTAGTAGCTTAGGAAGTTTGGTGGTTCTGGCATGCTTGGCAAACACAAGGTCCTGAGTTTGATCCCCGGTAACCACATAAAAGGTAAGCCCAGCACTCTATAACCTACACCACAGTGCTGGGCATGGTGGCTCACACCTGTACTCCCAGCACTCTGGAGGCAGGCTTACCCTGATTGCTTTGAGTTTGAGGTTGGCCAAGGCTACAGAGTGAGTTTGGGGCTAGTTGAACTATAAAATGAGACCATGTCTTTAAAAAAAAAAATGTTACTTGGCATAATGTAGACTTGGGAGCAGCCTATGCTGGGTCCAGGCTCCGTGCAGGTAACATGTGAGGGGCTTCCCATGACTCCAGCACAGTGCTTTTGGCCATGTAAGCAGCAGTGTCCCAGTTTATGGGCCGTTTTGGCAGTGCTGCTCTGTGTGAAGCCTGATCCTGCCTGCTCTTGGCTCCTGGGGCAGCCTCCTCAGACCCAGGGCTCCGGAGTCAGTAGGTGTGCCAGGGGAGGCCCTTTCTCTCAGGTAACCACACTGTCCCTCTTGCACCCCTCCCAGATGAGGTCCAGGCCATTGCCACCCTGATTGAGAAGCAGGCGCAGATTGTGGTGAAACCCCGGATAGTGTCGGAGGAGCAGCGACAGAGGAAAGCCGCCCTGCTGGCGCAGTACGCAGATGTGACCGATGAGGAGGAATATCCTTCCCTGCTGTGTGGCCAGGGCCGGAACTCCTGCCTGGCTTCATTTTAGCTAGGCGTGGCAGGAAGATGGCAAGCAAGGTCAAGGCTAGCCTGGGCCCCATTTAGTGACTCAGCAGATCTCTGCCTCAAGAAATAAAAAGGGCTGAGGATGTAGCTCAGTACAGAGGTCCTGGGTTCCGTCCTTAGTACCAAGAAAAAGAAAAGCCGACTCTCTGTGGCCCTGTGTGGCGTGAGCCATGATGTGGAAGTTGGAGTAGTTGCTCACAAGTGTACTCAGGTGTGCACGTTCACGTACAGCCTCGTGCGTGCCAGTGTGATCTTAGTGAAAGTGGAGCTCAAGCCCAGCGCAGCACCAGAACGAAGCTGCACTTCTGAGTGTGGTGGGGCAACAGGAACTTGTGTGTTGTTGGCAAAGGACACGCCGAGCTCACCTGGCCATGGTGAGTGGGGTTGGGTGTGTTGATGGGGTCAGCACGGGGACAGAAACAATCCCCGTGCGCTCTGGGTCTGTCTGTCTGGGCTTTCCTTGTGGCTGGCGGCGCTGTGACCATAATGACAAAACATCAGGACATGTTAAAACAGATTTCTGGGCCCTCCCTGCAGCGTTCCTGGCTGGTGAGGTTTGGGGTCCAGGAAGCTATGTTCCTGGAAATGATGCTTCCAGAGCCACGTGGAGAGGGCACGTGGCCTGGCTTGCAGGTCCCAGTCACCCAGAATAACTGAAATTTCTTCTCAGCCTCTCAGAAAAGGGTTCCTAGAAGCTGTGGACAGAACTCCCTAAGGGGAGGTTTTCTGTTTTATTTATTTACTTTTGAGTTTTGAGACAGAACTTACCATGTAGCTCAGGCTGGCTTTGAACTGGCAGTGATCATCCTGCCTCAGCTTCCTGAGTGCTGGGGTGACAGGTGTACACCACCCTGACTTTCCCGGTCTGCAGCCAGCTTGCCTCCCTCTTGTCTGCTGCACATTCTGATGCTGAGTTGGGATCTGCGGAGCTTTGTTTTCTGACTTTTCCTTAACATAGGTCACTGAAGCAGACGAGAATGACGATTCAGGCGCCGGGATGAACCCTGGTTCTGACAGATGTATCCTTCTGTGTCCGTCCGTGCATGTCTCCCCAGATCCTCTTGGGGTCAGCTTTCATTTTGCTGTCATTGCCAGGGTTCCCTTTATCGCAGGACCTTCTGTCATGCCAGTACTGGGAGCCTATCCTAGATTGCCCAGGAGTCACCTTAGGACAGTGGTAGCAAACTATGGCATGTGTGCCTTAGTCAGCTGCTTGTCATGGTGGGAAACTGAAAGGTTCGGCATCACTGCCGCAGCTCTTGGCCCAGGCTAAGTGAGTCAGGGGCTCTGTGCAACAGGGCTGGCTGGGAGCAGGTCTCTAGAGGCTTTGTGCTGGTGCTCATCTGGGTTGCCTGGCACTGTGGAAACCGGTACAGTAATAATGGAACTTTGTTTTTGTACCAGGAACCTTAAAATTTCTTGGAAAGAGAGCAGTCCTCCAGTTTCTCTAATGCTTTAGGCTGAAAATACATAGACGCACATCTTTGCTGAGGAAGGGCTCTCCTGACAGAACCCCTTCCCCAGCTGCAACCCAGGGAAGGAGCCTCTACTCCATCTTGGAGTTGAGGACGTGCTCACCAAGGAAAGAGAGGTGATTTCAGGGACGCAGTCAATTCACTTTTGGTGTTGGCGGTGAAACACAGACCTTGTGCATGCTGGACATATGCTTTACCATTGATCTACACCTTGAGCCTAAAGCAGTAAAGTAGAAAAAAAGATGTTTTAAGAGAGGAGCTTGTCTGATATTGACAGACCTGGTTTTATAAAGTTGTGAGAAATGAGGGCTGGGAATGGTGGCACACACCTGTTATCAGAGCACTCGGGAGGCAGAGGCAGGCCAGGCTGGGTTACACTGTGAATTCAAGACCAGCCTGAACTACACAGTGAGACTCCATTTCAAAAGCAAATAGACAAGCTGGGCGTGGTAGTTCACACCTGTAATCCCAGCCCTTGGAAGGCAGAGGCAGCAGGATTGCTGTAAGTTTGAGGCTAGCCTGGACTATACAGTGAGTTTAGGGCCAGCCTGCACTATAACTCAAGCCCCTATCTCAAAAGACTAAAAACAAAAAAACTAAAAAAAAAAAGTACTTTAAATTCAGATTTAGTTAACTCTGAAAGAAACCAAAAACCTCCCATAAATATAGACCGAAAAAAACTCAGAAAAAAATCCAAAAGTGATTTTTAACCTGAGGGACATTTTAGAACTTCTATCCTAGTCGTGTTAGGATTTCTCTCTAGACCAAAGACAGCACCAGGGTTACTTTGAAGGCTAGAACTCAGCCTTGGAGAGAGGACAGCCTGGCGAGGAACAGTGCGAGTTGGGGCCTCTTACCTGCACGTGTCCCTTAGCTCAGCTCAGCTCTGTTCCGAAACACCAATGTGGAAGACGTTCTCAGCGCTCGGAAACTGGAGCGGGACTCGCTTCGGGATGAGTCCCAAAGGAAGAAGGAACAGGACAAGCTGCAGAGGGAGAGGGACAGACTGGCCAAGCAGGAGCGCAAGGAAAAGGAGAGGAAAAGGACACAGAGAGGGGAGCGGAAGCGGTAACCTCGGCCAGCTTCGCTCCTCCCCTCGTGTGCCTCAAGCCAAGCTGGTTGCAGAGACGTGTGTTTAGAAGGACTGCAGTGAGAGATTTCTTTTGTTTACGTGGTTAAAAATCACAGTCATTCTAATTGTAACAGGTGCATGTTCAGGGGTGTGGGCAGTCATTACAGTTGATGTTCTCTACCAAAGACTGGAGTGGGGTAGCCTTCCCAGGAGTCTCTAGCGCCTTTTAAAAGAGATCTTCCTTGGCTAAAGAGCAGGATTCAGAAAGCTGAGTCAGGTTTCATCCTAAAGGAGTATAGAGCTGGAACCCCTGCCCTGTGGGGGACAGTGGGAGTGCAGGCTGCTCTGGAGGTGACACTAACCCCAGATGGAGCAGTTTCCTGGCTGAGATAGGAAGCCCTGCTAAATGTGGAGTTTATAGTACATGGCAGCAGACTGGGTAAAGGACAGACTGTTTGGTGAGGGAATTTTGTAGATCTGAGAATGTTATTTTAAAAAGTTTCAGCTTACAGGAGAGAAACAAGTCTCTTAAGTAGAGATGGTATGTATTTTTCCTTATCTGGGCAATGACTTTTAAGAAGCAAAGAGTTGGTTTTGAGTGCAAGGATATCATTGTTAGCTAGGTTAATATTTTATAATTGTAGCTTCCCTTGAGTGCTGATAGATTTTAATCCTGATTTGCCCTAAATCATGACTATTAAGACTGTGAGTTCCTGATTTAGAGAAACTGGAGGAATTACCCTTGTACGAAAAACACTGGAACCCTTGGTGACACAAAGATGCTTAGAACAGGACCAGTAGATGCTTAGTAAACATATCCAATGATGAGTAAGTAGGTGGGGCAGGGGGTCAGAGGTCACCGGGCTGCACTCCTGCCCTGGTCACAGCCATACTTGGTTGCAGGCCAAGGCCTTCCCTCGCTCGCTCCACGTCAGCGGAGTGACCAGGGCACAACAGGCTTCCACCCAGGAGCCAGACGGACTGCCTTTTTTTTTTGTATGGTACACACTAAAAATAGTTTTTACATTTTTAAAAGGTTATAAAAGAAACTGGGAGGATTGCACTTTTGAGCCCAGCTTGGGCAACTTTTTGACTTAGTGAGCCCTTGTCTCAAATTTTAAAGGACTGGGGATGTGGCTCAATTTAAAGGCCTTGGGTTCAATCCCTAATACGGCAGGACGGCTCAATTTAAAGGCCTTGGGTTCAGTCCCTAATACTGCAGGAATAAAGAAACATGACAGATCATAAGTGGCCTGTAAAACTTAAAATATTTACTATCTAGCCCTTAAAGTTTACTGAGCTGTTTTATATCACTGTGAGATTAATGAGATCTTTACCTTTGTGAAGGTTTTTTTAAACACACGAATAAAGAACAGGAGGTATGCTGCCTCTTCACAGTCATATCTGTGGCACTGCAAAGATAAGCATCTTTGGGCCAGGGATTTAGCTCAGTGGTTCCAGCACCTGCCTTGCAAGTGTAAGGGCCTGGGTTCATCCTCTTTGACCACATATAACAATGCTGAATGTAGTGACTCAGGCCCACCAGCAGTCAGTACCACATACCGCAGTGCTGGGCGTGGTGGCTCATGCTTGTAATCTCAGCACTCAGGAGGCAAAGACAGGATTGCTGAATTCAGGACCAGCCTGAACTACAAAGTGAGACACTGTCTTAAAAAAACTAAAAAAGAAAAAAAAAAAAAACCTAAAAAAAACCAAAAAGATAAGCATCTTTTTAGAAAATAAACTTTATTTAAATCACTGTCTTCTGTCTCATTCTTTCCAGGTACCTATGGGGTACCTATGAGGTTTGCGTGGACAGTCACTTAGCAGTGTTTTTATTTTATACTTTAATTAGTCCTATAACCTATATTCTACTGGTAGAACCTATTCTGTCTGCAACCCATAAACTTTTCCTGAGATTTCCTTTCTCTGAGATGGAGATCAGATGAAAAAGTGCTTAGATTTTTAGAAAGTCAAGAAATTGGCTGTGAAGTTTTCTGAGTTACTAGTAGAGGTTTAGTTCTTTACTTGGTGATAGCAACAGGCGATGGGATCAGAGCCTGTTTGATTAAGCACCCTTATTTTGGGATTTGGTTTATTCTCAGTGGTCTCTGAAGGAATCAGATTACAGGCACCGACCTCCCCCACCACGGATATTTGTTTCAGTTTGATAGCAGTCGATTGTTGCTTCTGGGATTATTCTGTAAATATGTCAACAAACTAGTGCTTCAACAGAAAGAATCATCTTGTTAGATTTTGAATATGATTGTCCACTCAAGTGACAATCCTTTGCATCTAAAATATTTTATAGTGCAAAGAACAAATTATAAACGATCATATCTTCTAGAGTAAGATTGAGTTTTAGTCCAAACATGAGATTTTAATCATAACTAATTCCCAACCACCCCTCCAAAACTGGTTTATTCAGTAGGAAGAATACTGATAACAATAATTCAAGGTAATTTTAAAATACTTTTAAATAGTTTTTTCCATAAAAATGAATTCAAATTTCTTTTAATTAGAAATGGGGAGAGTACCAGCTTTGCCAGTGGCATCGCAGATTGTGTGTGCATTTCAAGTGGTACTGAGAACTAAATGCAGGGCCTCTGTACTAAACCACATCTCAGTCCATTTTTAATTTTCTGTTTTGAGACAGGGTCTTCCTACATGGTTACGTTGCTCAGGCTGAGCTAGAACTTGATGGTCCTGCCTCAGCCTCAGAGTGCTGGGTTTAGAGGTGTGCGCCACCACGCCTGGCTGTGTGTGTAATGTTTCTGTAGGTTGTATTAAAGATGTATGGTATGTAAGAACCATCCCTTAGATATTACACAATAGAAAGGGACAACCAGTGAATAGATAGCTACTGAGTAACCTGTGATTTTTTTTTTTTAAACAAAGTGTTTGGTTTTTGTAAATAAAGTAGTTTCATTCTGACCACTGTTGAACCAAAACTTCCACCCTCAAATTTTATTCTAGTTTGCCTAGTTTACTGTAAAGATAATAAAAGTTTCATCTTTGAAAGAGTTATGGTCTATGGCCATACCACCCTGAACACACTGGATCTTGTCTGAAAGTGTTTATGTGCAATTCAGGCATATCTGAAAGGCATCAATCTACTAACACTGTTACTTATGAAATTTAAAACAAGTTGTTATCAGTTAAATGAAATTCAGTTTGTTTTCTGACACAAGTAACTCAGGGATAGAAATTAATGCAAATGTAAAACAAGAAACCAAATATTTTCAACAATTTATTCCTTCCTGAGATACCAAATTCAGTACATTGTATGTTTTCATAACATCCAGCATGTCTCATGTCAAACTTAAAACCACTTTCTGTGCAGTGACTGGTGGGGTGATCTATTTTATTTGACTACCTTCATGCAATTAATTTGTAGTTCTATGGCTTATCAGTGATCAAAACGGTTCTCCCTACAGTTACTCCTGCATTTGCAAGCAGTTTCTTCCACACATCATCTAAAGAAAATTTATGTGGTGTGATTACACATTTTTTTTTAAATACCAGGATTTCTAAAACTAAGGAAAAAAAAAACATTTAAAACGTCAGTGTTTTTGATTATGGATACAATTAAATTTCATCAGTACATTATATTATAGTTTACCTCATGCTAGAAATGTTAAAACACAAGATCTTCCGAGTCACATAATACCAACATTTTATATTAACAAATTACTTGGGTTTTATAACAGATAGTAAGGGATGAGGAGAAAAACCCAAGCTTTCAAGTACTCTTTTAAAAAAATACAGAAGCAAACCAATGAATACAACTACATAAAATATATATGAACCAAATGCAAAACTAAACTAGTTAAGGATTAACCTTAAAAAATTACACTTTAGAACTTCGTGATACCCTCATAAAAGACAACCAACTAAGGGTACTAACAGTAGTCATTATTTTAGTGACTGTGAATCAAGTCTAAAAGATCCAGATAAAGGAAATGTTTTGATTCAATTAAAATATTTTAAAATTAGAAATAATACTTAATAGTATAAATTTAACTTTAAAATTAGAAATAATTCTTAATAGCATAAATTTCAAAGAATATACACAAATGATTTGAACAGGTTTTTTTATCCAAAAACTTGCATGGTTTTTGCACTGGCACTTTTATCACTAATTTAGGAGAATCAGATGCATTTCCCTCCATATACTGAGGGACTAAGATTTCAAATTTATAAATATGGTAGTATTTTAAATTTTACATGAATATTTGGATTTATCCCTGTTTTCCTTCGTCTCTTAGGTTTATCCAGTTTTGTAAGGAAAACACTTTCATATCACAATCAATACTGTCTTGGTTATTAGACTGTAGCCGTAATTGGGTTACAGTCACTTAGGAATCATTATTTGGAACTATACTTACTATGGCAGAATAAGTGAAGAATTTGATATTTGTATTTACCTGCACTGCAGAATGAGTTTAATATTTTAGCTGTTAGGGATTATTTAATTTGCTTAAAGATATTTGTTATGTTGGACTACGCAGAATTAGAGTAGTCAACTCTACCTCTAAATTCACTTTGTATCTCATTCATTCCAAACAGATTTTTAAATAGAAGTTAGACTTCATTAAGGCATTAACTAAATTGAAAAGAAAATTAATGTACTAAAATTGACAAGTTCATTAAAAATTGTTAGCATGTCTTGATACATTTACTTATCAGCTTTTCATTCTTCCTTCTGTGGCCTTAATGTTTGTGTCATCTCTCTGGCTCTGGATTACTGATATTCACGCTCTCATGGACCTTATTATCAATTCACTGTGTCCTGTAAAGCTTTCTCTATATCTGCTTGACTAGTTGTGCTCACTGTCTTCGGCAAGGTCATCTGCAGTGCACACCACAGGGTTGTGCGTGCTTTCCGGGTAGCCACACACATCTCTTTAATTGCTGAAGCAAGGGCAAAAACATCTGTAAAAGAAATATTTGGGGCCATTTCATATAGATACTTCAATATCCCTAAACTCATGAAGCCCAGAGTTGTCACTATTAAGTGATCTGACATTTTTATAAAACCAAGGATCATCTGGCTGTGATCGCGCGTGTCTGTGATCCCAGCACTCTAGAGGATATGGAGGGAGGATCACTGAGTTTGAGGCCACCTGGGCTACATACTGAGTTCCAGAGTAGCCTTGAGTCCGTTTTGGTTTCAAAATAAAACCAAAGGAGTAGAAGGGGATGGAGTGAGGAGGGGGGAAGGTGGCTACTGACTGAGCTAACCGAAGTATTCAGTTTTTAAAATACTTGCAAGTATTGATATTTCATTTCTGATTTGTATGTCAATGCTTTGGGCAAAACAGACTGTGTTAAGACAGGTATTATAATAAAATGAATCAAATTAACAAAATAGAACAATACACCTTTGGAATAAGTTTCGATCACTTGCTAATCTGTTAATCATACAAGTATTAATCTTAGAAATCCAACCTTTTTTTTTTTCGCAGTACAGGGAATTGAACTCAGGACCTTGTACTTGTGAGGCAGGTGCGATGCCGCTGAGCTATATCCCCGGCCCAGAAATCCAATCTTTTAATCTCAATCTGATTTTAAAATATTAGAACTATCATACTGCCTTAGTAAAGGATATACATTAATATTCATACCTCTGTCATCTTGGCATCTTGGAACTCCTTGCCTCTGCCGATTTGAAGCATTAACAATTTCATCCTTTCTGCGAGACTGTACAATGTGAATGGACTCTAAATGTCTGTCAAGAGCAGTGGAGATGTTGGCATGAAGGGGAGAGCTTCGGAGACGCTCCATTTTCCCTAGTAACGTCATAACCTGAGAGAGACATTTCAGATTCAGTAAGGCATGTAGCCCTACTGTTGTACTGTCTCCTTAAGTAAAAACAATCTTTAATGAAGCACAAAAACATAAGGAGCAATAGCCATTTGGTAAACAAATGCTTACTGTGTAATGTACCACCAGGATGCGGACAAATGGAAAGTCGTTTTTTTTTGCACCAGGGATCGAACTCAGGACCTTGCACTTGCAAGACAGGTATAGCACCACTGAGCTAAATCCTTAGCCCCAAAGTCTGACTCTTATACCTACTCGTGTATGTTTATTTTACAAACTTCCAGCATTTCCATACCACTGACATTATAAACACAAGGTCTGATACTGTTTTTTGATAAATAAAGAGCTTTCGGGCTGGGAATTTAGCTCTGTGATTCCAGCACCTGCCTTGCAAGCACAAGATCCTGAGTTTGATCCCAGGTAACTACATACTACAGTGCCAGGCGTGGTGGCTCATGCCTGTAATCCCAGCACTCAGGAGGCAGAGACAGGAGGATTGCTGAATTCAAGGCTGAGTTCAGGACCAGTTTGAACTATAAAGGGAGACCCTGTCTCAAAAAACTAAAAATAAATAAATAAGAGCTTGCAAATACAGCGGTGCTTGGAGGTTTTATCATCTGAGAGAAAGAATTTAAAGCAAGAAGTGTTAGTTTGCTTCTAACCTCAACAAGTCTTTGATTTTTCTGAGTCTCAAGTGTTTCTCTTTTTTTTTTTTTTTGAAACAGGGTCTCGCTTTGTAGTTCAGGCTGGCCCTGAGCTCAGCCTCAAACTCACATCACAGCAATCCTCCTGCCTCTGCCTTCTGAGTGCTGGGATGACAGGCGTGAGCCACCACGCCCGGCACGTGGTATGTGGTACTGATTGCTGCTGGGTGTGAGTCTCCAGTATTGTATGTGGTTACGGGGAGATAGAATCTGGGTCTTTGCACTTGCAAGTCAGGCACCAGAACCACTGAGTTAAATCCCCACCTTCAAATGTTTCTCTTTTAAAAATCAAATATTAGGGGTAGAGATGTAGCTCAGTGGCACTGTTCCTGGCTTGCAAGTACAAGGTTCTGAGTTTGAACCCATTACTGGGAGGAAATATCAGAAATGTTCAGGTAATAATTCTAAAGGGAATTTTAAGGAATCACTAATACACAAAGTATTAATTAAAATTTATGTTAAAAAATACAAAAATCCCGTAATTGACAAAACTGTTAAGGAAAATTAAAGTGTCCTCAGTTGTCTTATTAAGCTTAAAGCCAGATATGGTGGTGCATACCTGCAATCTCAGCACTCTGGAAGGCTGAGGCAGGAGGATCACAAGTTTAAGCTCAGTGTAGACAATTTAGCCAGACTCTGATCTGAAAATTTTTCAAACAAGGGTTGGAGGGCCGGGGATTTAGCTCATTGGTTTCAGCACCTGCCTTGCAAGCTCAGGGTCCCAGGTTCAGTCCCCAGTAATCACATACCACAATGCCAGGTGTGGTGGCTCACCCTGTAATCCCAGCACGCAGGAGGCAGAGAGAGGCAGGAGGATTGCTGTGAGTTTGAGTCCAGCCTGGGCTACACAGTGAGTTCAGAGCCAGCCTGAACTACAAAGTAAGACCCTGTCTCAGAAAAAAAAAAAAGATAATCTGTTTTGCTTTATGTTTTTCTCAAATATCAATTTTTGTTTGAAACATGGTATGTTTATAAAAAGAGCAAAGTAAAAAAAAATGTACCTACTCTTAAGTTGCTTAGAAAATTCTGAAATTAAAATGGAATAATAGTATCGTTCATTAAATTACAACATGATTTAACATAATTCTTCACAATATTTGAGGTGATACCTGACTTTTCCAAAACAAAGCTACTTTGTAAAATGATGCATACCTATATACTGCAGCTTCTCTTTTTGAATACAGTGCCAAATATTCTTTGGATGTGTTGAACAGGTCAGAATGCAAGTTAAAGCCAGACATAGTTTTTAATGCTATGGATGGTAATGCAGGAGGATTGCAAGTTCCAATCTAGTCTAGGCATTTTAGCAAGATCCTGTCTCCAAATTTTAGAAAGAGCTGAGGTGCAGCTCAGTAAGAAGCCCCTAGGTTCAGTTCCCAGTACTCCCCAACCTCCAAAACTGCGGATAAAGCAGCCCTGGTGATACACACATACTTGTAATCACAGTTTCTCAGCTACTCCAGAGGCTAAAGCAGGAAGATAGCAAGTCTGAGTCCCACCTGGGAGACTTAATGAGACCTTGGCTCAAAAAAAAAAAAGAGAGAAAATTTGAGAGCTGGGGATGTAGCTCAGTGGTAGAACAGCCTGGGGTTCAATCTTCATTATTAAATAAAAGGTTTTAAAAAAATGTGGTGTTCCCTGTTAATTTATCATCTAATAAAAGTGCACTTTACTCATCAAAACGAGTATCTATTCCTAAGAAATGAGACTGTCCCCATAAATAAAAATGCCAAGCATGGTGGTACACACCTGTAATCCCAGCATTTGGAAGGTTGAGGCAGGATGACTGTCATGAGTTCAAGGCCAACCCATGCTATATAGTGACTTTAAGACTAACCTACATTACATAGCAAGAACCCAAAACCAAAAAACAAGGATTTTATTTTCAAAATCATTCTGCAGTGTACTGGAACAAGCCATAATATTGCACTCAGGAGGCTGGAGCAGGAAGAGGGATCACAGTGAATTCAAGGCTAGCCTGAATAACACAAAGCTAAGACCCTGCCTCAAAAAAAAAAAAAAATTGAAGACAGTTTTTTTCTGTTGAGGATTAGCTCCATTGCCAATCTAAATTTGTTGGTTTAAGTTTTTGAGGCAAAGTTTTGCTTTGTAGTGCAGGCTGGCCTTAAACTCACTCTGTAGTCCAAGCTAGCCTCGAACTCACAGCAGTCCTCCTGTCTCTGCCTCCCAAGTGCTGTGATTACAGACAGAGCCACTACGCTGTAGATTTGAATAAGAATCATTTAAATTACTAAAATTACTTTTTATGATTTGTGTGGGCTATTTATTTTCTTTTCCTTTTTTTTTAAAGACAAGATCTCACTTTTATAGTTCATGCTGGCCCTGTGGCCACTAGCCCAGGCAAGCCTTGAACTCACAGCAGTTCTGCCTCTGCCTCCTGACTGCTTGGATTATAGGTACCACCACATCCGGCACTGTGGTGTGTGATACTGATTGCTGATGGGCATGAGTCACCACGCCAGCATTGTGGTATGTGATTACCAAGGATTGAATTCAGGACCTTGCATTTGCAAGGTAGACGCTGGAACCACTGAAATAAATCCCTGCTATTTGTTAAATATTATAGTTCTAGAACAAAAAAATGGGAAAGAATATATTTCAGAGTTACATATAAAGTGATTTAAAAATCCTTCAAAACTCTAACATGCTGTGATGTTTCAGTATTTTATGAAGTAATTTAAAAATCCACTGTTGGATGTTTTTACTGCTTACTCTTGCTTGTTCCCGAAGTTCATCCACAATTAAGCGATCAACTCTAGATGGATTGGAGGTCAGCCTTGGAATTGGAGTATTGTTAGTACTGGACACTTTTTTTCCTGGATAATTCTTGGCAAGGGCTAATTCAGTCTGTAAAAAATTATGCAATTTTTAGATGCTGAATTTTCTAAATATAATTCAACTGTAATATTTTTCATAGTCCTGAGAAATAAAATTACCCCTTTAAAAATTGTGGTTTGATATCAAAAGGCAACAAATATAATCATAGTGACAGTATTTTTCTACTATACTTAATACATATAAGACTCAAACACTCCTATTGTTTGATACTAAAAAATTCAGATAGACTTTTAACCCAATAAGGAAAAATATCTAAAATATTGGGGCTGGGAATAGGGATATAGCTCAGTGGTGCAGCGCCTGCCTGGCAAGCCCTAGGTTCAATTTCCAGGGCCAAAAAAGAAAATAATAAAAAACATAAAATAATGGGGTTGGAGATTTAGCTCAGTGGTTCTGGCACCTGTTTGTCATGTGCAAGGTACCAAGTATGATCCCTGGTACTGCAAAAAATTCAAGCTTTTAATCTTCAACTTAGCTCATTCTTCCTAGTCATGAACTTAAAAATTGTATATTGTAAAAGAATTCAGGGGCCGGGGAGTTAGCTCAGTGGTTCCGGCGCCTGTCTTGCAAGTGCAAGGGCCTGGGTTCAATTCCCCAGTAACCACATACAATACTGGGCGTAGAGACTCACGCCCAGCAGCAACCAGCACCACATACCACAGTGCCAGGCGTGGTGGCTCACACCTGTAATCCCAGCACTCAGAAGGCAGAGGCAGGAGGATTGCTGTGATGTGAGTTTGAGGCTGAGCTCAGGGCCAGCCTGAACTACAAAGCAAGACCTTGTCTCAAAAAAAAAAAAAAAAAAAAAGAATTCAGTATGAACAAAGCACTCTGAAGCTGCACTAAGGTAAGCAAAGTGGAGACAGAGGGAACAGACTAAGTTACTCCTAAATGGACAATGGGGTTACCTTTTTCCTCTCCTTTTCTAGTGCTCTCCACTGTTCATAGCACTCTTCTAGACGAGTATGCAGTTCACTGGCTGGTCCACTGCGGGTTTTAATTGGTCTTTGAAATCCAAAAGTTGGCACAAAACCAGAAAAGGAACTATCACCGTACATCATATCATTAAAATAAGGATAAAAGTGGCTTAAATCATCATAAGAAAACAAATCATAGGACTCTAACAGTGGAAGAACTGAATGGCCAAATGAGTGAGTAGATCTTAAGGGAAACCCATTTGAACTAAGTTGTTGAAAACCTTGATTATGTCTTAAATCTCCCATCATATAATTATTAGGGAAGCAGGAGGCCTGTGTGCGATTCACACGGCTATTCACATTGTTGTCCCCACTTCCTTGTCTGTGGCTATTAAAATGCCCTTGTGCCTCCAACAGCTCTTGGTATGTATTTGGAGATAAGCCATCTAGATGCTTTGGACCTTCCTCAGGATCATAATGTCCGCTCTGGGGCTTGGCTTGAAAGTTAAGTTTGTTTACATTTTCAGCGATCCCATACTGCTGAACTGAATAATTATCACAAAATCCATTTGGCTGCTTTACTTTTTTATCCATAACCAATTCAAAGAAGTTTTCTTCTCCAGTCTTTGTCAGTCCTTCCATGTGATTGATAGTTTGAATTCTTTCTGCACCATTGTAATTGAAATCAAAACTAGAAAATGCTGAAGGGTTTTCTTGACAATACTTCTGAAATAAATTGCTATTTGGGGTTAAATTTGTGGAGGATAGCTGGGGAAAATCTGAGGAATAGTTAGAACTTTTTGGAGTTGCACTTAAATGACTATTTAATTTCATCAAGTTACCTTGATTTCGGTAAGGAATAGGAGTGTTATTTTTTGTTTGAACATTTATCCAAGTTGGTCTGTTTAAATTGATACCTCCTGCAGATGCTGCTGAGTTTGATAATAAATTCACTGATTTAAAATACTCAGAATTTGAGGGCTCTGGTTTCGTAAAGTGTTGCTTTTCTGTGACATTAGCAAAATCATTATTAGCTGAACAAGATGTGTGAGGTTTTAGTCCATATTCTGACTTTAAGGCAAAATCAGCAGTGAATCCTGTTTCCTTTGCAAACTGTTTTTCTGCCAGATGTAGTGTGGCTTTTGGAAATGTGAAATTCTGCTGGTCAGATATTGTGTCCTCCATTTTTTTCTGATTTGCTGATTTAACCTGAAATAACTTTGTGTAGGGATCTGCCTCTACATTTGGTGCTTCAGGTGTGCCATTGGCTAATTTTTTACCATCTTGGACACTAAAATTTGAACATTTATTAAGTTTAGCCTTAGCATGAGCATATTCTGGGTACCTGCAAAAATCTGCACTTTCACTGTATCTATTAAATTGGGAAAGAAACATCTCTGCCCTTTTTTGTTGTAATGGTGCTTCAAAACCTTTAGTAAATATTTTCTCTCTTCCATAAGGGTAAGAATCAATTCCTGATTCTTTCACAGCATCAGACAGACAAGTTTGTGGTGCAAGACAGTTCTTGATAAATGGATATTCTTGGAATGTTGCCTTAGCTGTATCATTTGCCGGAATATTGTAACAGTTAGAATGATCACTTCGTGAGGGATACATCCATTGTTCATCCAGGTCCAAACCAGTAAGTCCATGATAGAGTTCATCTATTTTTTGTTGTGGTGTGAGATTACTATTATGCAGGTATTGTTTTTCCACTGATGACATGGATTCACCACTATAAAAAGCCTGTTGAGAGACAGCTGTGTCTAGTGGCCTTTTGGTTTCGGTTAAGAGGTCGTGGTGATCTACAAATCTGCTTGTATTCATTGGCCAAACTGACTTTAAATTAGAGGAGCAGGTCCTAGAATAAGTAAATATATTTAGTTACAACTTAAGTTTTAAGGACATTATTTCCCCAATTAAAAAAAGATAAAAAATATTTTTCCCCACCCTCCCCATTTTCAAATCTTGACTTACAAGCTACCATCAACTCCAAATAATTTTCTACCACATGAAATGTGCGATACACTCTATAAACGGTCATGCACTGAATAAAGACTTTTCGTAACAATGGACCACATATACAATTGTAATGGAGTTGAAAATTTCTTGTTGTTAATGATTGAAACCATCATTATCACTGTAACCAGTGGCACTCCTAGGTGTTTATGGCGCTGGTAGTCATACAGAAGCATAACATAATTATTACAGTATACAGTGTAAGATAATGATAATGAATGAGTATTTACTGGTTTGTATATTTACTATGCTATACTCCCCACCCCATTGGCAGTGCTAGGGGTTGAACCCAATGCTTTCATATTAAACTACATTTATAGGCTTTTATTGTTTTCATTTTGCTAAATTGCCCTGGCTGGGCTTGAACTTGTGATGCTCCTACCTTGATCTCCCAGGGTGCTGGGATAAAAAAAAAAAGGTGCACACTACCAGGCCTGGTTTTTAACTCTTGTTTTAGAATGTACTCTTCCTTATTTAAAAAAAAAAAACCTCATGTAAAATCATATGCGGTGTTACACTGACTGCCTCCAGGAGGCACACTTAGTAACCTACAGGATTTGTGTTTGTGTAAGTGCACTTCCGTGCTCCCACTGGCAGCATGTGTACTAAAGTTGTGTAAGTACACATGGATGATGTTTATTTAAATGACAATAAAGTCAGTTATTAACACATTTTCAGAACCTGTACCTATCACAAAGCAACATAGGACTATGTGCACTTTAATCTTATTATGTCTTAATTGTACTTTTACAAGAGGCAATAACTAAGGCCTTCAGACTGGTCATTTGGAAGTTTTAGATAAATTGTTTATCCTAAGTATAGAATAAAAAAGGCTTTTTCTTTCTTTGTTTTTTCTTTTGACTAGGTTATTATATAATACAAAAGTACAGTTGGCTACAATTTTTTAATGAAAAAGATGTGCTTTGGTTAAAGTATGTTTGAAATTGGTTACATATGTGCAGCATATTTCCCTGTTTATGAAATAGGGTGTTTTGGTAATATGACTTCCACACGCAATTAAAACAATATTTTAAAAAACTTCTACCACATGAATAAAATCCACATGTATTTCTGTAATGACTAATGAGTTTTATTCTTTGGGATCTATGCATAAAAGCTTCTTGGAATTTATACTCTTTAAGCCAAACTTTAGCTCATGAACTCAAGGGAAATAGCTTTCAATTATACCAGAATACATTTTCAAATGAAAGTTCTTCAGCAAATAGAACCTTAGCCTGAACTTTTACTTGTATGGCAATTACTTCAGTAAAATCAAGGCTCCTGGCAACAAATACTTGAATTAAAATGTCTACTGTCAGATGATTCATTAAGAAAAACATGATCTATTAAGTAAAAACAAAAGTTAATAAATACCTAATGTATGTGCATTTAAAAGCTTATTACATACTATAAAGCTTATGCCATACTGACCCTTCAGGAAAATATGGCTGTGACTTATCTTGCTCTTCCAGAATGTTAGACACAAGTCCATACAAGTCTGTTTCGCTGCCGTAGTCATTTCTTTCAGGTTGAATCCTAAAAAGAAATAAATATTATATAAACTGTTATATTCATATTAAACATAATATATTGATTTCTCCTTCCAGACATATTCTACCATTATTTTTCTCTAATGTACTTAAGATTGTCTTTATACCATCATTTCAAGTAAAGCGGGAACAAGAACTCAAGAATATTTACTACTTTGGCATGGTACCTATCCTATATAAATTATTTCTCTCCTATATCTAATTCATAATCTTTTCTCTTCTTCTTCCCTAATGTGTGCTGTTCATTTCAGGTGACCAACAAACATATGAGCTACAAAGTCACAGACATGCTGGAGCTACTCTTAAAACCCTGTCTGATTCTGATACTTCATTTATTCCATCATCACCTGCTCAGCTTCACTTGTATATAAAGATCTCATGAACCTGCTGCTCTGTTTCAGTACTCCTGACATTAAATATCACATAACAAAGTAAAATGTCATATAGGCATTTTAGTTTCTACGGCAGTATTGCAGTTGTCCTTAAACACACTGGAGGGCTATCCATAAATCCCTGCAAAGTAGTAGTAACGGCTTGGAATCCCATGTCCTTGAGATCCCATCGACTTATACTGTCTAAATGAATAATATAAAATGAAAAAAAAAAAAACCAACCACATGGAAAGTTGCTTTTATTTCTTACAGCTCTTTGATAATTCCTTCCTAGAAATATTTTTGTTTTAAATATAACTTCTTTCTTTTAAAAATATTTTATATTCAACATTCTAAAGTGTTAGAATAGTGTAAAACAAAAATATATCTGCCTTGTCAAGTGTGGTGGCTTGTACCTGTAATCCCAGCACTCTAGAGATAGAGGCAGGAGGATTGCCACGAGTTCAAGGCAAGCCTGGGCTACACAGTGAGTTCAGGGTCAGCCTAAACTACACAGCGAGACCTTTCTAAAAAAAAAAAAAAAAACTATCAACAATTTTTAACATCTTTGAGTAAGATTCAGCAAATAACTACTTGTTCAACTAAAGATGCATCAAGCCTCTGTCAACAGCTCCTTTGTATATAATTAATTAATATAAAGGTAGCTGTCATTTTCTGTGTCCCAGTTCTGTAATCTGCACTATATGTGATATATCACTGTCACCACTGCTGTAATCATTACTATAAAATTACAAGTACTATTATAATACTTGTCATAATAATTCTAGTGTTTTTAGTAGAACAGCATCTAAGAAACAGTTGTCTTTTATTATCTGTAGAATACTTAAAAATACTGAAAACTTAGAATTGGATTAAAATGCCAGGAGCGAGACTGGGGATGTAGCTCAGTGGCACCACTCCTGGCAAACGCAAGGTCCTAAATTTGATCCCCAGTGTGTGTAGGTAGGAGCCATGTGTGGCGGCACACACTATAATCCTAGCACTTGGGATGCTGAACCAGGAGGATAGCTGTGAGTTTGAGACCAGCCTGGACAACATAATAAGTTTGAGCTCATCCAGAACTGTGTAACAAGACTGCCTCAGAAAACAAAAAATAATTGGACTAAAAACAGAAAATAAGGATGAATGATTTAGGCTAGTGGGTTCTGGCACCTGCCTCTCTCAAGTGCAAAGTCCTAAGTTTGATCCTTGGTACCAAAAATCAAACACCAAAACAAAACAGATCTAGGGCTGAGGATGTGACTCAATGGCAGAGCAATTACTCAGCATGTGTGAGGTCCTGAATGCATCCCCTAGTACTATACACACACACACACACACACACACACACACGTAAAAATTTTGATTCTAGTATATTTTACTCAGAAGAACTTAAGATTTATGTACTAAACATTCTAATGAGTTCACAAAGGAAAAAAACCCCTAAAATGTATACAATTACTATCTCATTTAGGCTTTCCTAAAAGTTTGATAAACATAAAAGAATAATGCCACAACCTTAAAATGCTTAATAAGAGAACAGAGTACTATTATACTGTGGTTCCTATGTAATTAATCATACCTCATTTCACCTGAGAAATCTAATGTATTAAATTACCTGTTCTTTATATTAATTTGAGAATTAGAGGGTTGTTTAATATCATCTCCATAAGTAGACCATGGTGCATAGAAAAGTGAAGAATCTATAGAACTTGCATATTCTGTTGATGAAGAAAGTGGAGTATAGGTCTGTCTTAGATCTACACTGTCTTCATTCTGAAATTGTAAAGACATATTATATACATTGTATATTACACACATTAAAACTTCCATTTATTATAGATTAGCAAAATAATAAGGAAATTGGAGGAAACAGCAGAGTTATAAAAGATTGGAAGAGTTATGCTCAAATCCACATTTAAGCTACTTGAGGCTTTATACAATGCTGAGGATCAAACCCAGACCCTCATCCATGCTAAGCAACTGCCTTTCCACTGAACTACATCCCCTGGTTGAGCTTACTTTAAACAAGGGATTGGCTAACTTTTCTGTAAAGGCCAGAGGAAACATCCAGGCTTTGTTAGCCATTAAGGCCTACTGAAATTTGTCAGCTTTGTTTTTCAGGCACCGAAAAACTACAGAGACTATATAAACAAATGAGCATGTCTGTTTCAATAAAACTTTACTTACAACGACACGTACTGATCAGATCTGGCCCTCTGTTGCTGATTCCTAGTCTGCAATTAGCCAAAGAGGAGAAGGAGGGGGTTTGAGGACTTGAAGGGGAGGAAGAACAGAAGGAAGAGGAGGACTGGATGGTGAGAGAGAAGATCTGACAGAGAGAAGAAGTACCCTACAAAGAGGAGGAGGCTGGAGGACGAAGGGCAAGGAACCATCAGTTCTAGGCCAGCCTGTACTACCTAGTGCGTTCAAGGCCTGACTAAACTGTGCAGTAAGATCCTGTCTCAACAAAAACAAAAAAAATGAAATAAAATACCTACAGTTATTGTAGTTTTAGTGTTTTCAACAGATGAATGATGTGAATACTTGAATACAAGCACTATTAATTTAAATTATGCTGATTCCAAATTTTGTTTAAAAATACATTTACATAGAATTTATCAATCTTCAAAGAAATTTCACATACATTATTGTTTTTAGTCAACACTGTAACATTGGTTACATCTCTTTTAAAAAAGTAGAAAACAGGGCCGGGGAGTTAGCTCAGTGGTTCCGGCGCCTGTCTTGCAAGCGCAAGGACCCGGGTTCGATTCCCCAGTAACCACATAACAATACTGGGTGTGGAGACCCACACCCAGCAGCAACCAGTACCACATACCACCGTGCCGGGCGTGGTGGCTCACGCCTGTCATCCCAGCACTCGGGAGGCAGAGGCAGGAGGATTGCTGTGATTTGAGTTTGAGGCTGAGCCCAGGGCCAGCCTGAACTACAAAGTGAGACCCTGTCTCAAAAAACCTAAAAAAAAAAAAAAAAAAAGTAAAAAACAAACTACAAGTTCCTGAGCCAATATATGATAAAAATTAAAATTGGAGCTTTCTTACTCCTAGCCAGGGGCTCTTTTTTTTTTTTTGAGACAAGGTTACACTTTTTCTAGCTCAGGCTGGCCCTGAGCTCAGTATGTAGCCAAGGCAAGCATCAAATTTACAATAGTCTTACCTCTGCCTCCCAAATGCTGGGATTACAAGCATGAGCCACCAGCCCCGGCATGGTGGTACGTAATACTGATTGCTGATGGGAGTGAGTAACCAGGTCTGGCATTGCTGTGTGTGGTTAAGGGGATCGAATTCAGGACCTTGTGCTTACAAGGCAGGCTCTTGGAACCACTGAGCTAAATCCTAGGCCCCAAGGGCTTTAAAAAAATAAACAAAAAAAATAAGGTCTTTAATTTTAGCTTGTTTTCTATTTCCAAGGAATATATTGATATATAAAATTGATTGATATATAAAATATTAGGCTCTCAGGAGCTGGATATTTAGCTCATTGGTTCTAGCATCTGCCTTGCAAGTGCAAGATCCCAAGTTTGATTCTAATACCATAGATAAATTGCAAAATAAATATCCTCTCTTCAGAAATTTTAAAGCTGTTGCTACAATTAGAAGAAAAATACATCAGTGCCACTGCACCTTCCTTGCAAGCACAAGGTCCTGAATTAGATCCCTGGTACGAGGGGGGAAAACAAAAGAAAAAAAATACAAACTCATTTTCCTTATGAATTGAGTATAAATTAAAAGTTTGAATTTTAAGATGCTAATGAATTACAACCCTTCTCTTTCCAAGTAAGACTGAGATGCCATGACAGTAATATAAAATAGGCATTTAATAGGGATTAAACTAATTTAGCCATGTTTATTCTAGAAAATATTTTCTGAACGAACTTGGAAAATAGACTTATAATTTTTAACTTTCCCAAAAAGGATCTATTAAAATCTGAGATTTTATAACTATAAATATTCTAATATAAACACAGTGGAAATTATATTCTTTTTTTTTTTTTTTTTTCTATTTTCTGGAGACAAAGTCTTGCTTTGCAGTTCAGGCTAGCCCTGAACTCACTATGTAGCCCAGGCTAGCCTCAAATTCTTGGCAATCCTCCTGCTTCTGCCTCCAAAGTGCTGGGATAACAGGGGTGTGCCACCACACCCAGCATTGTGATATGTGGTAACAGAGATCAAACTCAGGACCTTGAGCTTGCCAAGCACACACCAGAACCATTGAGCTAAATCCTTGGCCCAAAATTATATTTTCTTTTTGAGAAAGGGTCTTGCTTTGTAATTCAAGCTAGCCTGAACTCAGCCTCGAACTCAGCAATCCTCTATCTCTGCCTGCTGAGGGCTAGGCTTACAGGTGTGAGCCACTACACCTGGCACTGTGGTGTGTGATACTGATTGCTGATGGGTGTGAGTCACCCTGCCTGGTACTGTGGTATGAGGTTACTGAGGATCAAATTCTGGGACCTCGCACTTGCAAGGCAGACGCTGGAACCAATCAGCTAAATTACCGGCCCTAAAATTATAGTTTCTTATAAGTACAAATGTAATTTGGGGTACATGTTGTTTTGGGGTGTGTGCTTTTGGTGTTTGGGATTGAACCCCACACACCATCCCTTGCCTGTACTCTACCACTAAGTTATATCCTCAACAACTAAAAATGTGTGTGTGTTTAAGGTACTGTGGGATCAACCCAGGTGTCCTCTACCACTGAGACTGCTACCTATACTGGTCTTGAACTTGCAATCCTCCTGCCTCAGCCTCCAGAACTGATGGAATTATTGGTGGGCACCACAAAACCCAGCTCCTTTGTTTTTTAGGACAGTCTCACTATATTGCCCATTTAATCTTGAACTCCTGGTTCAAATGTCCTCCTGCCTTCCAAGCAGCTAGGACTACAGACACATAATTACTGCACTTGGTTAAAGATATTTTAAAAATCCTTCTCTCTTCTTAAAATTTATATAAGGAGAAAATCCATGTTTAGATCAAAGAATTTTTTATTGTTCTCAATAGCCAATATTGTTAGTGAGGTGTGGTGGTGTATACCCCTAAGCACTCCTGAGGCTGAAGCGGAAGAACTACCAAAACTCAAGGTCACCCTGGCTATCATGAATTTAGGGCTGACCTGGACTACATAGTGAGACCTTGTCTCAAAGAGAAAACAAAAAAAGGAAAGTAATTAAAAAGCCATAACTATATAAGATGGAGTTTATAGCAATATAGTATAAAAATTAGAGGACATACTTTCAAGTCCTCAAATAATCTCAAAATATTTTATGTGTTTATTTTATTACTACTATTTAATATCTACATAGTATCACTTTTCTGCATAAAACATGATGACTGTACTCAAATTAGAGAACAGGGGCAAAGAAGGGATTCTGTAGAGTGCCAAGAAAATCTGCTTTTCTAGAGTTTCTGTTAGCAACTTTTATAAAGGCTTTTATTTTTAGAACTTTTCATAACAATAGTTATTTTATTGTTGTTGTTTTGAGAAAGTGTTTCACTATGTAGTTCAGGCTGGCCTTGAACTCATAGTGATCCTCTTGCCTCAGCTTCCAGAGTGCTGGGGTTACAGACATGCACCACCACATGCAGCGCATCATAACCATAGTTTTGTTTTGTTTTGAGACAGGGTCTCGCTTTTGTAGTTCATGCTGGCCCTGAGCTCAACCTTGAGCTCACAGCAGTCCTCCTGCCTCTGCCTCCTAAGTACACTGTGGTATATGGTTCTGATTGTGAGTCTCGACAGCCAGTATTGTTGTATGTGGTTACTGGCGATCGAATCCAGGCCCTTGCACTTGCAAGGCAGGCACCTGAACCACTGAGCTAAATCCCCAGCCCTTAACCATATCTTTTATCACAGGCCTATTATAACTTTTTAGAGGTTGCCAAAGAGACATTTATAAATTTTTCTTTAAATAAATGCTTAGACAAAAGGAGTCTTTTCAGTTTGTATAATAGTAAATAAGATAAACAATGTCTGGAACCAAATACATTTTATTCTTGGAAGTACATTTTCCATTATAAGGTAAATTCTGGGGCTGAAGCCAGAGCTCAGGAAAAGGATGTGGACAACATGTGCAAGAAACTGGGTTCAAGCTCCAGCACCACTTAGAACAAAGATATATATAAAAGTCAGGTGTATAAATGTCAAGAAAGTTAAACCCCTATCAAAGATTGATTTAGTGTTTGTACTCTTTAGTAATAAATCAACTGAAGTAATGTAAATATAAACAACTATACTTGAAATATCTAGACCCGTTTCAGTAAAAATATGAAAGCCTGGAAATATGTAATTAGGATAACTGCAAAAGGTATTATTTATAGCACTGATTTATTTAATTACCTAAAATTAAATGAAAGTAAATTTTAGTAGAAACATAAACACAGAGAGCAGTAGAAGTCTGGTCTTAGGAATGAAAAGACCTGGGTTCGATTTAGGATTTGTCATGTAGGGCACAAACTGGGCTCTCGGAGCCTTAGTTCTTCAGTCTTTACAGTGGACGTAATACTATGCAAGACTGTAGTATGGATTATATATAATATATTATAATGTGTTAGTATACTTCAAAGTATAACAGTACCAGCATGATGTCCTTTCTGGTTAAATTATTTCAAATGAAATGACTTACCCTACATATTCTTTCTTTCTTTCCTTGAGACAAGTTCTTGCTATTATTTCAGACTGGCCTTGAACTCACTATGTAGTCCAGGCTGGTCTCAAACTTGCAGGGATCCCTGTGCCTCGGCCTCCTGAGTGTTGGGATTACAGGCCTGTGCTACCATAACTGATGTTAACAAATGTAAATGCTGAGGCTGGAGGTTTAGCTCAGTGGTTCATCTGCCTGGTGAGCACAAGGTCCTGAGTTTGGTACCACATATCACAATCTTGGGCATGGTGGCTTGGGCCTACAATCCTAGCATTAGGAGGCAGAGGCAGGAGGATTGCCGTGAATTCAAGACTAGCCTGGGCTACATAGTGAGTACAGGGCCCATCTGAACTACAAAGTGAGACCCCGACTCCAAAAACTAAAAACAAAACAAAAACATAGATGTCTTGAGTGAGGTAAATGGAGACATATAATTAAAAACATTGTTAAAACTACAGAATAATAAAAAAATTTTCCTTTAAATTAACAAATGTATGTTTGAAAGGAAGAAAATATTTTTATTCTCAAATAATTATGACCCAGCCTCCCTAAAGAACACTTCTGAACTGGGGATGGTGGTGCATGCTTGTCTTCCCAGCACTCTGGGGGGGCCAGAGAAGAGCATTACAAGTTTAAGCCAGCCCAAACAACTTAGTCAAACCCTGTCTCAAGGTAAAACTAAAAAAGGGCTGGGTCATAGCTCAGTGCCAAGGCCCTGGGTTCAATCCTCAGTACCAAAACAAACACAGGAAAACCTGATCTTCTCACATGATACAGAGGGAAG